>JANHFK010002441.1:103226-114512 GCA_036250565.1 Sibynophis collaris | reverse complement strand
TGTTATACAGTCTTTATTTAATGATTTTATATTGATGTCTTAATTTTTGTATTTATGTCTTTTAACCGACTGTAAACTGCCCTGAGTCCTGCGAAGGAGAAGGGCGGTATATAAATTTAATAAAATTAAATTAAAATTAAAAAGGTGTGAAGCCATGGCCAGATTTTGTTGTGTTCCAAGAAAAGAAAGCAGAAGTTCAAAGTCTAATCCAGCCATAAAAAGGCAAGTTAATGTTTTTTTAATACCATGTTTCCTCAAAAATAAGACCCCATCTTATATTTTTTTGAACCTTGAAATAAATGCTTGGCCTTATTGCCATGCGCTCAAAAGCCTTATTATCAGGGGATGTCTTATACTGGGGGAAACAGGGTAGACTGGTTCAAATGTCAACTCAACCATCCCTGGTGCAATTTATAGGAGTCTACTTTAGCTGAAGAGAGTTTTCAAACTGAGCTTTTGAATTCTAGTGGGTCCCAAAGTTGCTAATCACAGCTTATTGAATGAACAAAGCAGCAAATTGTAAATGTTAAGAGGCACTGACATAGCTTGTTTTCTCCTGCTGCAAAGGAGAAAATTAAGGAATTGGAGATATGTGGCTAAATCTCACACCTCAATTAAATCAATATATGGCCTTCTAAATATGATTAGTGAGACGAAGACAGACGTAAAGGAAGATATTGTTTAGATATCATCATCCCTCAACAGGGCTATTTTTCAAAATATGGCAATCAAAAAATGTCAGCTTGCTTCATTTCCAAATGCCACTTTGACTAAAACATACATCTGATTACAAATATTTAAAATGGTTTCTTAGATGTGTTTGGTATGTTATTCCTTACCTACATTTCTCAAACATTGGACGGTGATTGCAAATCCTTTGGTTCTCGGGAGGAGGTGATGTTTGAGCTTTGGCAAGCCTTTAGCTTCCGCCACCTGCATGCTGATTTCATGTTTTTGCTCAGTAAATCTTGTGCCTTCACAGTGAATCAAAAACTGGAGAGGAGAAGAAGAAGAAAGGAAACTGAAGACATATATTGTGGGTGTGGAAGGAAGAAGTACATTTCTTGATGGAATACTGCATGCCAATGGATGGTGAAAACAAAAGAGCACTTCTATACATTAATCTATACATTAATCACAACACGGTGATAAATCTCAAATACTTTCTTAAGACCTAAACATCACGACCCAAAAGATCTACAATTCAGGAAGAGTAATTTGCAAGGCCCTTCATGTTTTACTACAGATTTTAGCTGATACGGCCTTTTTGCAAGAACAATTAACATGCAGTTTTAGCATCACAATGGTCTTTTTTTGAGTACCAGTAGCTGCTTTCTCTCTTGTCCAAAGAACACAGCCATTTCCTGTTTGAACTATTTTAAAAACACAAAGACTGTATTGCTTATCAGCACTATTTTGAGCACCAGTAGTTGCAACAGGGTAAAGTGTTTATGTGTTAAGGAGCATTTCACCAGAAACATTGATCAATTCCTATTTGGACTCTCCTATCGGATTCAGCAGCAATCACAGAACGCAGCATCGTATCAGAAATAGCAGACAGCGTAGCAGAAATAGCGTTCCCTGAAAGATGGGTTGAAAGCAATATTGGTTGCATTTGGAACATCAAGTTACATATCACATTTGGAGGAGGAAGTAAGAGTCACCTTATCAGTGAGATGGGCGGCACAAAAAATATTAATAAATAAATAAGGGTGGGGGCTCCTGGTTTGAATCGTGGTGGCCCTATTCAACCTTCATTGGATGGCAATGCAGCAAGGGCTGAATTAGGTGGATAAAATGTGCAGAGCAAGGGTGGGGCAATTAATTTTCCCAAGGGGTCACAATAGAAACTGTGACTGTTGTGGAGGGCTGAACCAAAAGGGTTGTGAAAGTGTGTGGGTATGTAAGCATGCACGTACGTAAATTGAAAATAAAACACCAGTCGTTTTCAAAATAAAAGTAATTCATGTAGGCTGGACAGGGACATTCAAAGGGCCGGATGTGGGGGGGGGCATATAATGTCCAAGTCTGGTGTAGAGGATTCTTTTTTAAAGCAGCAAATGGCATCAACTGGGGGGAGGGAGAGGGAGGGAGGAAAGAGAATGGGAAATATATATAGATATAAAAATAATTGAATTGGTGAAAGAAAAAGTGGCAACTCTCTATCTTAGAAAATGAGACTGTATTCTCTAAAGCACACCAGTTCCTAGGCAGACCCACCCAGATCCTCAATGTAGTATCTAATGTGTAAAAGCCAAATGCAGGTTTAACAGCAAATGCAGGTTTAATAGCAGACTGAATCCAGTCCATATTGCATTCTAGATTAGATCAGCAGTCAATCTTTTCAAAGGTGGATCTGTTTTCATACATACATACATACATACGTACATACATATACATTTAGACTCATTTTTTAATTGTTCTTATATAGGTAGCCCTTGAGGCATCACCACAATTGAGCTCAAAATTTATGTTGCCAAGTGAGAAATTTGTTAAGTGAGTTTGGTCCCATTTTATGCTTTTCTTGCCACATTTGTTAAGTGAATCACTGCAGTTGATAAGACCGTAATTAGATTGTTAAGTGAATCTGGCTTCCCCCTTGACTTTGCTTGTCAGAAGGTTGCAAAAGGTGATCGCATGACCCTGGGATACTGCAACCATCATAAATATGAATCTTGATCAAATGACCATAGGGATGATGCAAAGGTCATAACAGTGAAAAAAAGGTCATGTCTCTTTTTTTAGTGTTGTTGAACAGTCACTAAATGAACTGTTGTAAATGGAGGACTCCTTTCACTTGACAAACAGTAAAAATGCAACCATATAAACTTTTACAAAATACACAAGCTGCCCTGAATTTAACCAGGCTTTTGAATAGATATGTCGAGGCATGCACAATAAAACCTACACAGGTCCATTTCAGTTTGAAAGAGCAGTACTAAAATAACATCAAACCAATCTTCCAGAAAGTCAATAGAAATAAATCATGAGCCCAAAATAGAAATAAATCATGACAAAGTAAATAGGGCGTTGGTCTTACCTGACACGCCTCTTCTCAGTGTGCTGTGGGAGAACTAGATGTATTTTTTGAGTGTTTTGTTTCCAGCCTATGCACGTTTTTACCTTCCCCCCTCATGCCTACGAGTTCCTAATAGGCCCAATTTCCTCCTTCCTCATTTTTCAGTGAATGAATAAGTAATTCTCCCACTTATGACTCCCACCTGCACTCTCTCTTAATGGAAAAAATGAAACTGAAATGACTATCTCATCTCCCTTTCTTCATTTGTAACATTAACGGAACATATTTTATTCAGGTTCAGAGAGTATTTTAGCCTTATGCCTGCCAGGCTTTCTAAAAATGCAGTTGTGATGAGGGTGCTACTTGACAGTCATGTTTCATACCCAGAAGCGTTCGGGATAATCTCGGAGATTGTGCAGGCTGCGCATGATAGTTTTCCGATCCTCCTCCCATTTTCGCTTGCAGAACACCATCTCCAGGAAGTACCACATCCAGCCAATGATCGGCATGTAGGCAAGTTCTTTCTTGGCAAAAACTTTGGAACTCTATAAAACATACAGAAAAGAGGCTGAGACACCAATACAAACTATTTGGCTAGATATTGGTATGAAATGACAAGAAGGGTTGCAATTGGATGAAGCACAACTGGTTCCCAATGGCTTTGGAAAATAACATATAAGAATGTATGCTACTTAAAAGCAAATACATATACTACTTATAACCTTATAAGTAGCCTAGTAGCATATGAATTTTCAGGACAGCAAAATCTACTGATCAATCTACTGATCAATCTACTGACCTACGCCTTTTCCGCCGGGCGGTAAAGACCCACTTGTTTAAAGAGGCCGGCCTAGCATAACACAAACACAAACAAACCTACCTCAGAACCTCCTCGCTTGGGTTTAATTAAGTTGATCTTAATATAAATTGGGGATTAGGGGTTTTAAATGGGTTTTGTAAATGGGGTTTTAAATAGTTTTTAAAGGGGTAGCAGTCTTATTTAATTAATTTTAATATATTTTAACTTTGGTATTTTCTGTGTTTTAATTGACTGTGAACCGCCCTGAGTCCCCCCCCCCAAAGGAGAAGGGCAGTATAAAAGTCCAATAAATAAATAAATAAATAAATAAATGTCTTAACATAATTACTCTGAGACAACATATAGTTCATATTAGTGAATGTAATTCCCAGATATTTAACATTCTTCTCAATTTTGAAACCAGTCTTTTTCATCAGCCTCTTGATCTTCTGCAGTCATATTCTTAACCAACATTTTTGGTTTTGGCTTATTTTAAAACTGGCTACTGCACCAAAGCTCTTCAGTTTCTTCATTAAGTATTTAGTGCCATTACTTGGCTCTGGTAAAATCAAAACTTAATCAGTAGCAAAAGTCCTCAGTTTATACGTAAGTATCTGTTTTAAATTTTGAGACCCCTTATTTACTCATCCTAATGTCTTTGTTCAACTCTTCTGAAACTAAAATAAGAAGCAAAGGGGGCAGGAAAGTCTTGTCTTGTCTTCTCCCCTCTTAGTTAAATCATAATTAAGCTTAATTAAATCATATTAACTATAATATGTGACTTTTGAGATGTGTATATCAATTTAAACCCATGTATGAAATTCACCCAAAAGTCCATATCGTCCAAGACTTTAAACATAAAAGACCAGTTAAAATGATTAAAAGCAGTCTCTGTATCCAAAAAAAATCAATGCTGCTTCATTTTTGTTATGTTGTTATAAATGTTCTATCACATCCAATATAATTTTCACATGGTCTCTCAATTGTCTTCTGGGTAAAAATCCACAGTGATCCTCACGAATAAAATCCTATAAGTTTTTCTTTAGTCTATCAAAATATATTGTTGCAAATATTTTATAACCGGATGAGCCTTGCTTTTGAGAGCCAGTTTGGTGTAGTGATTAAGACATCGGGTAAGAAACAGGGAGACTGTGAGTTTTAGAGTCATCTTTGGTATGAAGCCAGCTAGGTTTCCTTGAGCCAGTTACTTTCTTTCAGCTCTAGGAAGGCGGCAATGGCAAAACACTTCTGAAAAAAACTGCCAATAAAATTGTGGAGACTTGTCCAGGCAGTTTCTGAGAAACGGACATGATTGAATGGAAGGGAAAAAAAATAGCTAAAATAAGTTTTAAATGAATCATATCTGACTTTTGCGTTACACAGAATTAAAGAAAAACAAGCCATATTTTTGAATCTGTGCTTAATTTTATGTCCATAATTGCATATTGAGTAAAGCCCTGCATTTACAAGGTTCCACATGATCTGAAACTTTTAGCTTTTCACCATTTCTATCCAACTTGCCATTATTCACTCCATTTCTCTGGTAAATAAGCTTATTTTGCTCTTGGATACATTGATTTTGAAATCTATACTTCTCTCTTTATCATATAATATAATATTTACTTCAAATCATCAGGTTCTCAGACAATAACACAGCATTGTTGTACATGTACTTTCATGTAGACTGCTTGCCTAATTAAAACAAATATAATTTCATCCAAATTGTTTTGTATTTTCTTTGCCTTTTTTAATTGTAACCCTTCTTTGCTCCCTTTTTGCACATTATTTGCTATTTTTTTCTTCTTTACACATTAGATTGTAAAATATAATTTTGTGCTTTGCTTTTTTTATAGCAATCATTATTCTGTAGTCTTCTCTATACTCTTTCAGGGAGAAAAATGTGCAGGTTTCTTGATAAGTAGAATTGCTTATATCTACTTTGGTTGCACTCCACATGGACACAATTCGCTGGAGTGAACAAAGTAAGATCTTGCATAGTTAACTGATATTTTTGAGCTTATTTAACATCTAAAACTGAATAGAGGCCTCAATGGAGGAACTCTACACCTATTCGATGGATCCTTCCCATTCTTGATTGAAATGTTCTGTGAATGTGAACCTTCTTGAGAATAGAAATTTGACCTGACTTGATTAGTGATGTGGCCTTTATTACTATAACAGAAGGGACATTTGTTTGCAGGAAATACACTCTAGGAATAGGCAAAGTTGGTGACCAGCTAGCCTCATCTTGCCAGAAGACTCAAAAAGCATGTGCAAGTTCCTGGGAAGAAAAGCAGAAGGAAGTGACTTCAAATTATTAACTTCCTAGAAAAAGAACAGACATTAGTCTTGAGATGAAAATGAAACTGGTTATTCCTTGTCAGTGGTCTTTGTTGCAACCTGAATAAGGAGTGTCTTATTAGACTTCTCAAAGTATTCTGTACCATTGGCCATGGTGTCTCACTAAACCCTTTAGAAGAGTTAGGAGTCAGGGACATTCTATTGTTCTTGTCCTATCTGAGTGGGTAGTTCCAGCTCATAATTATAGGGTTCATAGCCCTAATTGCTTCCAACCGCTTTTACTTCACCATTCCACTAAGCATCCTTTTCCCTACCGCTTGTTTTGTCAATCTCTTCACTTTCACTCCTTCTATTCTATTTTCCTTTACTTCCAGGTCCGTTTTTCCCTAACAGCACTCTTTGTAATAATGAAATAATGGTGTCCATTCAGAAATTCTTATTGTCCTTGTGTTTCATCATAAACAATCAAACCAATCATTCTTTTTCCATTTAATATACATGAATTGACTGATTCTTAAGTTTCATATAGAAAACAAGCAGTCATTTTTCTAAGTAAATACTCACCAGTTATTCTCAGTCATATTTGGGTTTTCTGCTAATTACTGTTTCTGCTGGTTCTCATTTCAGTTCCACCCATCTGTCACCTAAGGAACTAATTATTTTCACATGTCACATTCCTATACAGTGTTCCATAGTTTTCCCCAAGAGATATTCCTAGTTCTCCCATTATCATATTTCACAGATTGCAATGGCTGTTATTATTATCATCAGTATAGCAATAGTGTGTTCATTACATTACATGTAATTTAATGTCATTACATTAAAAAAGTGATGATCAAGTGATCAAGAAAATATCTACTCTAGCTGCTGCCACCATCAACTTAGCACCATGATTCCTATGAGCAGGATATTTAATTCTTACAATTAATGGCCAGTGTATTACTTCTCTTGATTTGTCAGATCCACTTTTAAAGTTTTCATTGCCAGCAGTAATTATCCTGAAGATTGTATTTCAAGAGAACGATTTTTTTCTGGGTAACTTTGTTTTTCCTTTGAGAATGCTAGGCTGTTCCTGCTGCTCCTGCTCAATTCACAAAAGAAATAGCAAAGATGTACCTTATGAATTCAGTCAGTTAAATGATATATCTAGCTTGGCTCTGAGCTATTGCTGTTTTTTCCTTAACACATCAATGGTGCTTTAGATTTTCTTCAAAGAGGTAATACTCCAAATCTTTGCACATTTCAGTTGCAAAGAGTTAGATTGTTTGCATTTCTTCAAGTTGCATGCATATTTGGTGCTTCCTGAATTCTTGATTTAATATTTTCATGAAGGACCTGGTGCATAAATTGTTCTGAGATTACTGCTCCTCTTTTGGAGCAATCCCTAATAAGAACATCACCAACTGAACTGTACTGCACGTGGACTGTACTTTTGTGTTTCCCACATAAATTCTGTATTCCAAGAGAGAGATGAACAAGCCTTGGAGGAAGAAATGCCCAGAATATCCCATTAAACTACTGGAGGAAAGGTAGGAATTAACTCTAATCAAGAGATACAATAAATAAAATCTTTGGGGCAAAATATTGCGCAAAGCTATGATAGGAAAAAAATTACAAATAGGTATTTCTAATATAACAGTTGTATAATCTGATAAAGTACAGAAAGTTTACACATTAAAATGTAGCATTGCTTTTATTCTGACTGGATGAAATTAGATTCCAATCATGCTGTAATCCAGAGATATAATAGTAATGAAAATACTAACACAATCACAGAAGTGCTTATGCTCTAATGCACTGAAAATAAATATCTGCTCATGATTATATACTAGTAGTATTTATTAACTAAAATTATCTTGCTTAATTTCTGCAATGCATTCCCTATTCCTACATTGTACATATATATATGAATAATTTCAAATGGAAAATGAATAAAGAATAACATCCCAGTTTTCACATTTATCAAAGGAACAAGACTATCAGCAGCCATAATACCAGCCTTGCAAATAAAATTCTATAAGGAGGTGATGCATAAGAGTTGAAACAATGAAGATCTTTCCTTTACCAGAAGGAAGACTTGATAAACTCCAGTAAATTTAATCATTTACTTTTCATAATATATGTCTATTTTACTTAATGACTGTGACTGAGATGGTTGCCAGTCAAAACCTCTGCCTTTCTTAATCTAACTAAGGAAACACTTTAAAAGTGTAAGCGAAAGAATGAACATTCCAATACTTTAAAGAATGGTATATAATTAGCAGGATTACATTGAATTTTTGTGTTTGTTTTATAAAAAAGACTTGTGCACCTGGATAAGAACTAAAATATTTTGTTGTTTTGCTATAATTTGAATAGTTTGGAGATATAAGCTTTTGATAACAGTCTAGTTACCAATTAACTGTAAAATTAAGATGGCATATGTTATGTGATAATAGTTCAAGCACTGGATAATTTCCAGAGACAAATCAAGAGCATGCATTTCATGAACTTTGAATCTCTGAACAGCCCAGGCCCTCTGTACAAAATAAACAGTTTGAGAATAATAATTTGCATGGCTATGCGCACCATACCATATTTTTGTGTTTTTTCCCAGTCCAGAGAATTCCACTGTTTTATTAAAAATGAAAATGCTAACATTCATTTTGATGTCTATTTGACTAGTTTACTAAATGAGTTAGAATGTAGGATTTTTTTGTTAGAGTTTTATTATCCCCGGTAGTGAAACATCCATATTAATAGAATTATATAACTAATGATACAGTAAGCCTGCTACAGCATGAGATTATGATATAATTGCAATAAGTAAATTCAACAGGAAATATATCAGTACTAAGTCAAAAAAGCTACAAGCAAAGCAAAAGAACAGCCAACCATAACTTCATTAATAATTTGTTTTGGATTTTCTAAGAAAAAAAAAACAAATGGAGTAATGAAATGAAATGAAAAAAGCAAAAATGAATTAGAAATAAATTATATAATTCTCTCATCCAATTTGTGCAATTTATTTATTTACTACAGTAAATTATTAAGAACAAAATGTTTAACTGTGTTTTGATTAGTAAGCTTTGATATTATTCAGTGTAAATATCACTTTAGTTTACACGACAGAATTTTCTGCTGGGGCCATTTATTCATTTATAGTATTGTAAAGAATTATGAGAGGGGAGCATTAAAAGTAAATTTATTTAGATAAAATAAATAATGCTGTGGAATGATTTCCATGTTATCAACCAAACGTATAGACTACCAAAATAGTCAGATTTGATGATGATCGAATATTTTTTTAGTATAGTAGTTGATCATCCAAATCAAGTATCTTTAGATATCAATCATGAATATGTACAGTAGATTAAAAAAAATAACTAGAAGACATCCATTTATTAATGATTATATTATTTGGGAATTTCAACTTGATTTTGCTGCTTTTGTTTTATTTATTGATTTAGTACTCTGGCCATTATAATAGACAATACATATCTGCTCAACGTCAGGAATGAGAGATCAAGATACAGTATTCCAGTGTTTCTCAGCCTCAGCAGCTTAAAGATGGGTGGACTTCAGCTCCCGAATTTCCCTTTTACCTAGCAGAATAACAAACATCTACTCAATGTAAGGAATAAGAGATCAAGATACAATATTCCAGTTTTTCTCAACCCCAGGACCTTGAAAATGGAAGGACTTTAACTCCCAGAATTCTCTCTCAGCTAACTAGACTGACGGGGGAATTCTTGGAGTTGAAGTCCACCCATCTTCAAGATACCAAAGTTGAAAAACACTACAGTATTCCAAATGTGGAAGAATTTAACTCAAAAGTTATCTTACTATGAAATTCTGTGAATATTTGTTTTGTTTTGCTTAATTATTGAGTTCACTGCCAGGGCTCTTTTCTTCAATACAGAATATGATCAAAGATCTATGAAGGAGTATCAGTAATATAAATGAGCTTCTCCTATACTGTATATATACAAGTCAAATGTAATTTAAAATGTACATAATTTTGATTCTGGGATTACCTTTGTCTAGAGAAATATTCCAAGTTAGAAATAATTTTTGTAAAACATTTATAGGTACAGAGTGACAGAGTTGGAAAGGACCTTCTAGTCCAGACCCCCTACTCAGGCAGAAAGCTCTATCTCATTTCAGTCAAATGGTTGTCTTTTAAAAAAAAACTTCCATTGTTAGAGCATTCACAACCTCTGGAAGCAAATTGTTTCATTGATTAATTGTTCTGCCAGGAAACTTCTCCTTAGTTCTAGGTTGCTTTTCTCCTTGATTAGTTTCCATCCATTGCTTCTTGTTCCTCTTTCAGGACAAGTGTTGGAAGGCTACATCCATTCTGTTACTTCGAATATCAGTACAATTACAGCTTGAAAACATGAGGCACATTTGTTATGATATAGTGAGGCCTTTGGCTAGTTAGTGGGGAAAATGTCAGGAAATTGATTGTCAGAACTCAATATTGATCTTACTTGTTATCATGTTGGGTAAGTTCAAGACTGTTGATGTCTATCTAGCTTTTTCTGCCTATGATCATTTCTCTCCTAGTTCCTTCAAACTATGCACGATGTGTAACAAAATAAAATATTATTTGGGTTATTTTTTTAAAATTATCAATGATCCATAGAAAAGAAATTTGAAGAATTGTTCAGAAATGTTGTTTGTGCTTTCCCCATCTCTTCATAAAATTATTTCCAGATCCTCTCACATGGTTGTAGCATATTCAAATATGTAGCAGCAATTATTCCTAGCTACTCTGGATGCAATTTTTGAGAGTTGGTTCTAACCATACGGTTCTAACATATCTGAAATATGCCAGGTCAAGGGTTGGCATTGTATTCTTAAATGCTAAACAGTCAATATACCTGTAGTCCTTGTCCTGGCAATATGAAGGCTACTTGATTAGATATAGTGAATAAAAACAATGAATTTGGGCCCGAAGAGTACATATTTCTCACACACATTCAAAACTTTCAAGTTGTCAACGTTATCATATGCATAGACTCTTATGAGTCATATAGTTTAAAGTTATGGATTTCATTAATTTATTAAATTTATAGACCGCCCTTCTCCTTTGCAGGACTCAGGGCGGTTTACAGTCAATTTATGAAACATAAAATACAAAATTTAAAAATCTATTAAAACCTGATTAAATTAAACTGTATAC
>JANHFK010002441.1:70632-83801 GCA_036250565.1 Sibynophis collaris | reverse complement strand
TCTTTCTTTCTTTCTTTCTTTCTTTCTTTCTTTCTTTCTTTCTTTCTTTCTTTCTTTCTTTCTTTCTTTCTTATATTCTTAAAAAAGAAGTTGCTTAGCAACTTCTTTGTATTTGTATTGTGGAAAAAAAGACAATCCAAGCTCAGTAATGTTCAGAGACTGGTATTAAAACAGATTAGATTTTACTCTGCCAGTGGATGTTCTTGCAATTATTATCTTGGACTGAAAAGTATTCCTATACCTTCACATGAATGGTGAATGGTTTTAGGAGGGGAATGACAGGCTGTGGGAGACTCCTTCTAGTGCTGTTAAACTGTGTATGACCTTTTCTTTTCCCAAATGTGTCCATTGCTGCTTAGAACCTAGAATTAAAACCATATGCATATCTAGATACGCACAACAGACCCATCTGTAAAACATACCTCCCGTTTTTACTGATGATGAATAGGAAATGATATACATCAGGGACAGAATGCACTACAACACAAACTGTTCAAAATGGCAGTTTCTTTACTTTTTGTGGACACTTTCCCTCCTCACTTCTTCCCCCAGAGCTGTTTAGAACATTTTGAGTTTCATTAATGTTCCTTTCTTTAACATGTGCTACTTTTACAGATATCTTGTGTATAACTAATGATGAAAGAATTTCAAATGGCTAAAAATCAAAGTATAAAGAGAGGAGCCATCTGTTTTCCCAGTCTTGCAAATAAGATGATGCATTTAGTGAATAAAAATGTTTTGCAGCTGGACTACAATGGTTAGAATAATATATAAGGGAACCCTGCCCATGAAAAAGTATTGTTCCCCAAGTATTTCAAAGCTATTCTTTTAATACCCAAGTGTATAATGAGGAAATAGGTAAGCAGAAATAATAGCATGAGACTTATGTAGCAGTTTCTAAATTTATAATTTACTAAAAAGAGAAAGCAAATAGGTTATGCTATATACAGTAAGTCTTGCAATGTATATATCTGATTCTCTTTATGGTTATTATTGTCACAAAAAGGGTAGTAGTGAAGATGACAGACAAGAGTAGTAGATTCATTCTGTAGCCATCCAGAGGTGGCTAAAAGATAGGTGACTATGTAAATGTGTTAAATAAATAAATCCTACTGATTGGTTGATTTTGTTCACATGTTGTTTTTATTCAGTCACTTCCAACTCACTGAATGATGATATCCTTGTAGTCCAAGTGAACCTGAAAACCCTCTCCTGTGTTTTTCCACTGCTCTTTCTCCATTAACGATAGGCATGCCTTTATCACCTCTTAACAAAAGCAAAATTGTCATGAGAGAGAGGAAGTTTGGTTCTTGCTTGCAGATCAGAACTCTCTCATCATCAATTGTTTTTGCTAAGTTCTGCTGCAGGAATTTTTGTAATAAGGCATAAGATCTCTTAATCATGTGTAACTTTTTTTGTTACTTTTTAAAATTATATTTGTATCTTATATTTTATATGTTTGTCTGTTTCTGGTACATTATTTAATTTTTCTTCTTCAATTTTTAAAAATCTTAGCATTTAGGTTTCATATAACTCATACACAGCTTTTGCTGTAGATGGTCTTTATTTTTTTATTTTTTAAATCTTGCTGTCATTGACCATAATGGAATTTTGGGTTGAATGATTGTTCTTATTTTTCAGTTGTTTCCATCTGTTTTCTACCTAGAGGGAAACAAATTCATAACTATTGATTTGTCAAAAACAGATCATGCCAGACAAATCTTATTGCATTCTTTGACAAAGTGACAAAATTAGTGAACCAGAGAAATGGGGTAAGGAATTTGATAAAGTAGACTACAACCTACCATTTGATAAGATATAAAAATGTGGGTTAGACAGCATCACCACCAAATGGATTCCTAACTGCCTGATCAACCATACTCAACATGTAGTCCTTAATGAGACTACATTCCAGAAGATAAGCACAAGATATAGAAGGATCTCGACAGACTTGAACACTGGCTCCATCTAACAAAATAAAATTCACTGCTGAGAAAAGTCAGATTCTACATTTAAGTAACAAAAACCAAATGCATAGGTATAGAATAGATGGCACCTGGCTCAATAGGAGTACCTGTGACACAGATCTTAGAGTCCTAATGGGCAATCACTTAAATATGAGCCAGCAGTTGTGTTGCAACTGTCATAAAAACCAATGCAATCCTAGGCTGCATTAACAGAGGGATAGAATCAAAGACCATGTGAAGTGTTAGTACCACTTTATAATGGCCTGGTAGGACCACAGTTGGATTATTGTATCCAGTTTTGATTGTCACGATATAAAAAAAATCTCAGGATGTGAGAAAGAGTGCAGAGAAGAGAAACAAAGATGATTAGGGGATTGGAGGCTAAAACATATAAAGAACAGCTGAAGGAATTGGATATGTCTACTTTAATTAAAAGAAGGACTAGGTGTGACATGATAGCAGTGTTCCAGTATCTAAGCGACTGCCACAAAGAAGACGGGGCCAACCTATTCTCCAAAGCACCTAAAGGCAGGATAAGAAGCAAATCAAAGAGAGAATCAATCTAGCTCTAAGGAGAAACTCTGTAATTCTGTTTGTGAATGTTTTACAATGATTGTCAGAATTCTTAGCTCATGCTTGAACTATTAGTAATAACAGTTATGTATTTTGTCTTTTTAAAAAAATGTGTAAAGGTCTTCTCCAAACTGGTTTTTGACTTATGCATTTAAAATATTTAAGTGTTAGTTTCATTTTTCAGGCTTCCAGTGAATAGTCTTTATTTATTTTATCTTGAATGGAATCATTTGTCCTTCTAGTCTAAGTTATCCTCAATTATTTTCTTTAACAGCACAATTCAAAGACATATCTTTTCTTCCTTCAGTTTTTGGAATGGTCTAGTTTCACAGCCATATAATACAACATTTATCATCAATATGACATTTCTGCACTTTAATGTTTTATCTCGATCTGTCACAGTCTTTCTTCCAAATGGCATCTCTCTATTTTATGGATATAGTTATCAAAATCATTCTAAGCCTAAGAAGAAAAAAGTCTTATTTTTCTCTGTATTTGCAATGCAGGGGTTATTTCCTGTTAACATAATATTTGCTGTTGTTGCATATCAATGTTTGCACTCTCTCTTTTCACCTTCAGCAAGATACGTATTAAAGTTTGGTTAAGTTCCACCTATCAGAAAGATACCAAGGTAACCGGAGTTGTTACTATTTCTTACCTTTTCACTAAACATTGCTCGTTAGTAATGTCAGACTGTCTCTTCCAATTTCAAATTATACATCTGGTAGTTCTCATTCCACATATTTGCAAATCTGGAATGGAACATATTGAGCATTATCTTAATAGCATGTGAAATAAGTGCAATTGTTTGGTGATTTGAGTGCAATTTAGTACTGGTTTTAAAAAAAATTGAACTAGAAAAGGAACTGTCTTTTCCATATCAGGAATCTAGTAAAGTTTCAAACTCTTATTTCAATAATTTCAATAATTCCTATGTTTTGATTTGGAGATTTGGGGGGGCTTCTGACTCCTACAGCAGGTGGCAGCCCTGGCTATGGGACCTTTTGCACAAATCCATTTTGTGCATCAATGATAGTCAGTCATGCCTTTGTCACTTTCCAATTAGAGTTCTACAATGTGGTCTATGTGGGCTGCTGTTGAAGAACATTCAAAAGCTTCAGCTGATCCTGAGTATAGTGGTATACATTGTTTTAGGAGCACCAATTTAACTAATTGCTGCTGGAGCTGCACTGGATCCCAGTGTACTTCCAAGGTGCAATTCAAGGTTCTGATTTTCACTGTTAAAGCACTACACACCACAGAGCCAAACTCTTTGTGAAATGCCTCTTCCCTAGAGTTTCTGTCCAGGCCACCAGATCTGGCATGTGGGCGCAGTCCAGGTCCCTTCTATCAAACATTATCATGTGGTGGGACCTAAAAGATGTCCCTTCTCTGTTGCAGCACATGCACTATGAACCAACCTTTCCTCACCCTGAGATCCAGATGGCCTGGACCCTCTTGGACATTAGGAAAGCTGTGAAACATCTTCCCCCAGGCCCTAGGCCAGGATGTTTGTTGAGTTCAATGTTCATAGTTTATTGGAAGTTTGCTATATTGCCTTGGTTAATTGGTTGTTGTTGTTTTTTTTTAATTTAAAAGTCAAGGGTTCATTTAAACTATTTATTTAAAGTCCTTTAAAGTATTTATTTATGTCAGCCAAAGTCTGTAGAAGGTTATTCTTGGAAGAGTAATAGGACAAAATGACTTCTTTATGAACAAAACTTTCCTGGATTCAGTTCTATTGTAAGAATAATATATAAACCAGTAGTTTCTCAGGCCTAGGAGGTAAACATGTCTCAACTGCTTCCTAAGGCTTCCAAGCTACTTGACAAGCATACATTCACATAAGAGAGTTTGAAGTATAAATATGTAAGTATCTGTCTTCTTTGGACCGTACTGGGAAATCAACTGATGGACTTGATGTTTCATTCTTGTTTGGAGCATAGATTCTAAAGTAATCAAGTGAGATCTGCAAATCTTCTGCCAAATAGCAACACATGTTTGGAGACCTGTTTTTCATCCCTAGCTATGAAGGGCAGATTTCCCAGGACTGAAACAAGAATGAAGGTTAAAGGAAGATAATTATGCAACAAATTCACTTGTGGATAGGGATATTAGAAAAGATGCAAGGAAATTTGAAATAAGCAAAGTATGAGGAGGACAGTTATTTAACTGCATAGATATTGCAGGAAGGTATCGGTATAAAAGGAAGATGCTGAAACCTAGGGTTTAGAATAATTTTAGCACCTACTGGATTATTCTGTAAAATTATATATTAAATGTCAGAAAGAATATTACCCCATGATTGTACTTAATATGAGTGCAACTTGCATGAAAAATAAATACGATGGACAATCATGATTTTATAGCTATAGCAAAATCTTGAGGGATGAAGGCTTTCTGAAAGAAAGGAACAGTAATAATACCTATATATCTATATCTACAATACCTTCCTCTATATTTATCTACACATTTCAGCTCAGAAAACCAAGAGAATGGACTTGGGAAGACTGTTAGAAAGTATTTGATTTTAAAAGGAACAAATAAAAGCAATAAAGTTGTTAGAATCAATTATCAATTACTTCCCCCATCATACTCATAGAGATTCTCACTGCAATCTACATTGTTCAAGCTGTTGTGAAACATCTGGTTAACACAAATACTTCTATGTTATCCTTTCAATATTACATTAGCTGAGGCATTTCAAAATAAAAAAGTAGGAAAGGTGCTTTCATAATATAACATTGTGGAGGTGGTGGATTTTTGTTTTTTGTTTTTTTTTACTAACTATATAGTTTATACCTCAAAAAGAAAGTTTGTGCAGTCATAATTTATGTAACCTTATTGTGCATTTTTGTGTTGAGAGAACCAGCTGATTTGTGTTGCTCCAGTAATTGTCCAGAGTCTTTGAGACCCAATTTTAAATATTTCTATTAGTTTTCTAGAAACAATTCAGACATTGTGTGTTCTAGCTCTTCTCGATGTTTCCAAACTAGCAGAAATGACGTATATTAAATTTCAACCTCAAGCATTTTTTAAGCGATTGAGGCGTGGAAGTAATAAAAAGCTGTCCAAGGAAACACCCTAATTGTGTAAGAAGATTGTTTACACTGTTCACTAGGGAAAAGAAGAAGTGCACAACTAGATTCATTTCTGCTATTAGGACTTGAATCCTGAATTTCTTTCAACTGAATACTCGTGTAATATATTTGTATTTCAACTATAAATACGCTTTCATTCTAGCTTTAATGGAGTCTAGAGAAACATTTTGCTACATCATTCAAAAATTGTAATTAGTCTGAAATATTTTATATACATTTGGTTCTCAATCTGAAACCTAATTGAGTCATGTTAGCATTCATTGTGCAGAGAGAGACTGACTTAGATGTCCCAGCTTCGGTTTGGTTTGATATTAGTAACTAATATCAAGTTGTCACCAGGGACTTGACTTTGTGAGCTGTTATGATCTACTTCAACTGTTAGTTAAATTGATGGATAAATGCTCTTTAAAAGTAGCAGATGTTGAAGCAGAAAGATGCCCAAAGTTCCTTTATTACCTGGCATACCAGCATTCACAAAATGGCTAGAGATTAGATATTATGCAGGGGGAGCATTCTACTTTCAGCAGTTTTTCTTCCCCCACAGTACAAGAGGAGAGAAATGAAATAAACCACCACTCTGTACATAGAAGTATGTCTCTTCCCCTTTGGCTCAGACATCCCTGTTCAAGTCACTCTTTGCTGTTTCCCACAGGAACCAATCAACCAAATATCTGAAAAAAATATAATGATGCACACTTTCACAGCCTCAAGCTTCCACAGCCAGCACCAATACAATAGCAATGAGCTTCTAGGCTAATAGGATATCACCACTGGATATTTGGAAAAAAAAGTCCAAAGAATCTGGTTCAGTTTTATGTGTGTTTTAAAATGGAAAGAGGGCGCGATGGCTCAGGGGTTAAAGACACTGAGCTTGTCAGCTGGAAAGGTTCAAGACCGAGTGCCGCATGAAAGGATGCTCTCCCGTTACTTGCCCCAGCTTCTGTTCACCTAGCAAGTTTGAAAGCTTGCAAATGGAAATAGATAAATATGACCACTTTGGTGGGAAGTACCAGCATTCTGTATCCTTCGTTGTACAGTCATGCTGGTTACATAAGCATGGAAATATCACCATACAAAACTGGCTCACTCAGCTAAGAAATGGAGATGAACACCATCCCTTAGAGTCGAACCTGAGTGGACAGGGAAAAACCTTTACCTTTACCTTTTAAAAAATGAATACAGAAGGATTCAAAAGACTGGTTATCTGGATGTGCCCTTGGTTTTCAGGGGTCTTACGGAATGAGCTATAATTGAAGTTGAGCTCTCATCTCATTTAAAAAAGCTAAATAAGATTTCTCAGCAGATTTTTGTACCCTTCTTTCGTTGAAATTTTGAAAATTGAAGTGAGTGTGATAGAGGCAGTGTCAAGGCAGAGTTAAAATTCCTTCCCTTCTGCCACGATCTTAATCCAAGTATTTCTCCCACTCTATCTGGCAGTCATTTTAAAATTTCAGCCAAACCACATTTCATTTTTGCACTCGTATAAATACTGACTGCATAAAAGTAGCACTGCCAACATGTACTTCAAAAATAAAATTCAAAACAGGCCATTGGGAGATTAGCATACAAGCATTCTGGTGAATGTTTATAATCTTGCTTCTGATAATATGTTTCCTGTCTGGCATTAACAACTGTCCTACTTTACTATTCAGGCATTGATCCTTGTTAACAACAAAATCAGCAAAATCAGTCCTGGAGCTTTTTCTCCACTCAAGAAACTGGAGAGACTTTATCTTTCCAAAAACAACTTGAAGGAACTTCCAGAAAACATGCCAAAAAGTTTGCAGGAACTGCGTGCACATGAAAATGATATTGTCAAATTAAAGAAATCTGCCTTCAGTGGACTGAATAATATGATTGTCATAGGTATGCAACACTACTTATAAATAAAATGTATAAGAGGAACTTATTGGTAGGTAAAATGGAAAATAATGTTGAAATTTGATGAAATCCAAACTTCATTAGAGCTTCTTCATTGGAATATTAAGGTAAATTTCCAAAGAGAATTAAGTAATTATTTCACAATTAATAATTCAGTATTAAAAAAAATGAGAAATGTTTTTCTCATATATGAGATGTGAAGTATGGTTCATGCTGAGGTCATTAAATTGATGGTTATTTGCATCATACATTGAATTCTATTATCAAGAGAAATTTTGGGGTGCTTTGGAATATAAATGTGAAGAATAACCCACTAAACATTTTTAAAGGATGTTCATGTGTACAACTTTTATCCAATATCAATCTATCTTGGAAGAATCTTCCTTTTGTCTAACTTTTCTGGGTTTGAAGCAACACTTTTCCTGTTCTCCTGAAACATTTAGGAGGTGGCGCAGTGGTTAGAGTGCATTACTGCAGGCTACTTCAGCTGACTGCTAGCTGCAGTTCAGCAGTTCAAATCTCATCAAGCTCAAGGTTGACTCAGCCTTCCATCCTTCCGAGGTGGGTCAAATGAGGACCCCGATCGTTGGGGGCAACATGCTGACTCTGTAAACCGTTAGAGAGGGCTGTAAAAGCACTGTGAAGCAGTATATAAGTCTAAGTGCTATTGCTATTAAAGGGAAAAGGGGGGATGGCAGTGTACAGGTAGTCCACAGCTTACAACCATTCATTTAGTGACCATTCAAAGTTATAACAAAAAAGTGAAAAAAGTGACGACCATTTTTCACACTTACAACCATTGCAGAATCCCCAGCATCATGTGATCAAAATTCAGAGGCTTGGCAACTGGCATGTACTTAGGACAGTTGCTGTGTCCCGGGGTCACGTGATCCCATTTTGCAACCTTCTGACAAGCAAAGTCCATGGGGAAATCCAGATTCACTTAATCAACCCAGGTGACTAGCTTAACAACTGCAGCGATTCATTTAACAACCGTGGTGGGAAAGGTCATCAAATGGAGCAAAGCCACCTAACAACTGTCTTGCTTTTAGCAGGAGAAATTTGGGGCTCGGTTGTGGTTATAAGTCGTGGGCCACCTGTCTTGCAAAGGATAAACCTGGTGATGATTTAAATTTGCCTGAAACTGCAAGCTTTAAACCTGAGAATCGATACAAGGGTGGATAATTTGCGTAGGGTATGGTGGTACATTATTGAAAAAAATCATTGTTTGGGATAATGGCTTATGAACATGACATTTTTTTTCTCACCCTGATGTTTTTCAGTAGAGAGGCAATCTCATGCTCATTTATTTGCAAGAAAGGCCATTACACTCAGAACTTACTTCTGATTAGACATGTGTGAAATTACACTCTTAAGTGCCATATTAATATACTGTGGCCTTCAAGTTAGAGTTGACTTCTGCCTGGACTATTCTGTGCAGCATTTTTCAGAAGTGATTTGTCCTTGTTTTCTTCCTTCTCCTCGAGATAAGAGAGAAAGGATTGGCCCAAAGTCAGCCAGCTGGCTCTCATGCCTAAAGCGGGATTAGAACTCACAGTCTCCTGGAGATTGGCCCAATGTCACCCATCTGGCTTTCATGCCGAAAGCGGGAGTAAAATTCACAGTCTCCTGGTGATTGGTCTAAAGTCACCTAGCTGGCTTTCATTCCTAAGGAGGGACTAGAACTCCCAGTCTCCTGGTGATTGGCTCAAAGTCACCCAGCTGGCTTTCATGCCTAAAGCGGGATTAGAACTCACAAGTCTCCTGGTGATTGGCCCAAAATCACCCAGATGGCTTTCATGTCTAAAGCAGGATTAGAACTCACAAGTCTCCTGGAGATTGGCCCAAAGTCACACATCTGGCTTTCATGCCTAAAGCGGGACTAGAACTCACAAGTCTCCTGGTGACTGGCCCAAAGTCACCCATCTGGCTTTCATGCCTAAGGCGGGACTAGAACTCCCAGTCTCTTGGTGATTGGCCCAAAATCACCCATCTGGCTTTCATGCCTAAGGCGGGACTAGAACTCCCAGTCTCCTGGTGATTGGCCCAAAGTCACCCATCTGGCTTTCATGCCTAAGGCGGGACTAGAACTCCCAGTCTCCTGGTGATTGGCCCAAAGTCACCCAGCTGGCTTTCATGCCTAAGGCGGGACTAGAACTCCCAGTCCCCTGGTGATTGGCCCAAAGTCACTTAGCCAGCTTTCATGCCTGAAGTAATCTCCCAGCTTCTAACCTGGGCCTGGCCTGAGGCGCCAGAGGTCAGTCCTTCACTGTTTCTAGGGCAGCCTCGCAGGGTGGATCTAACCACATTGCAGGCCGGATCTGGTCCCTGGGCCTTTAACATCCCTGCTGTAGCTTCTAAACAGTTTGTGTAACTCACAGTCTCCTGATGGTTGGTCCATAGTCACCTAGCCAACTTTCCTACCTAAGACAGTCCTAGAACTCACAGTCTCCCCCTTTCTAGCCTGGTGCCTTAACCACTAGATCAAACTGGCTCGCCTGTGACCTCAATTACAGTCATAAGTCGAGGACCCTCCTGAATTCACCTGTTCAATCAAGTAATCAGGTAAAGATATAATAATTTGATTGCGGGCCATCCTCGACTTGTAAGAGTTCATTGAGCGACCATTAGAAGTTACAACGGCACTTTAAAAAGCGACTTATGAGCATTTTTTCACACGTATGACCGTTACATCATCCCCATGTGTCACATGATTTACATTCAGATGCTTGACGACTGGTTCATCTTTATGACGGTTGCAGTGTCCCGAGGTCATGTGACCGTCTGACGAGTAAAATCAACGGGGAAGCGAGATTCACTTAGCAATCATGTCACTAATTTAACAACTGCAGTGATTCGTTTAGCGAATGGTGGGAGAAAAGTCGTAAAATGGGGCAACCCCCCCCCCCCCGCTTTACAAATTTCCCACTCAGCAACTTAAGTTCTGGACTCAGTTGTGGTCGTAAGTCGAGGACTAACTGTATTCATAACCTGGCTGCATTTTTCATGGTTGAGCTGCACATGGGATAAACTTTTGAGTCATTCTCATTTCAATAGACACCCCAAATAGCTTAAATGGGCTATGTGAAAATGGCCCCATACATCCAATACAGGTAGTCCTCCACTTACAACAGTTCATTTAGTGACCGTTCAAAGTTACAACAGCACTGAAAAAAAATGACTTACGACTGTTTTTCACAGTTACAAAGTTTGCAACCATGACCACGTGATCAAAATTCACATGCTTGGCAACTGGCTCATACTTATGACCGTTGCAGTGTCCCAGGGTCACGTGATCACTTTTTGCAACCTTCTTGACCAGCAAAGTCCATGGGGAAGGCAGATTCACTTAACAGCCGGGTTACTCACTTAACAACGGCAGTGATTCACTTAACAACTGCGGCAAGAAATGTCGTAAAATGGGGCAAAACAAATTTCTCACTTAACAGCAGAAATGTTGAGCTCAGTTATGGTCGTAAGTGGAGAACTACTTGTCTTTAACTTCAACTGGACTGGAACAATGTTGAATTATTATTATAATAATTTGAAAACTCTCCAAAGATACGTTCTTTAAACCAGGCCTTGCCAAAATTTAAAGCCGAGGTTTTGCAACGAGACATCCCAGCACCAAAAAATAACAACAGCAGCCGCCTGTGCGTTGTTGCGTTCTTGCACCATTAGCTCACCGAAAGCTATCTGACAATTGCATCATCCTCTCGGTATTCATATCAAGAAATGATCGTAGGGTAATAGTAAAAAAAAATACCAAAAAAACACTCCTTTATCACTACAGCTCGCTCAGAAGAGCAATAAACCTTGAAATTAGTTGTAGCGTCGAGATAGCCGCCGCTCGTGAACCTCTTAATATAACGGCGTACACTTCCCTCGACGAGAGAACCCTGCCATTGTCCGAAGAGGAGCTGGGCTGTGGAAAAACATAATAAAAAAAACGATGCCGCACTTTAGATCCCAGCTCAAAGAAACGAGAGTGCGTTGTTTCTTTTTTTTTTTTCAAAGTCCCTGGGTGTTTTGTTACTCGAACGCATTTCAATTAACATAAACATGTGTGCCTCTGAACCTACAGGGCTGCGTAGCCACTCGGTTTGTGTGTGCATGTAGGCACACACACGCAGAATTTTGTGGGTTTTTGGTTTTTTTTCTTTCCCCCCAAGTTGAAGCATTACGGATCTGAATTCAATAGCAGCCAAGGGGGAACCCTCTCTCCCCATTGTTCCTCGGATAAAGTTGATCCGGCTTCCTTCCCTCCTTCCAGATGCTATCTGGAACCCGGAACAATGCAGGGCCGTTAAATGCGTGAAGCCTGCTGCCTGATGATAAGGCTTTAATAGAAATTTCTGAATGCCGGAGGTTTCGGATGTAAAATATCCCTGTCTTCCCAGCGTGGGGAAAGGAGATAGAATGGTTTTTTATTTATTTACTTACTTATTTATTTTTTATTTTATTTTGTTTGTTTTATTTTATTTATTTATTTTAATTTAATTTCTTGAAAAGGAGGACTCTCAGCCGAACGCCTCCTTCTAGGTGAACCGCTGAGGTTGTAAGGGAAAACCCTTGCGTGGTGAGGATTTTTAAAAGGGGCTGTCAGAAGACTTTGCAGAGTTTTCTGCTAACGCCGGAAGAGCTGACTTTCGGAGGAAGGCCGGGAAAGGATTTTTAAAACGACACCTCCTGGGCTTGTAAAAGAACAAAAGTGCTGGCTCTCCCCACCATCCTCGTGAAAGAAAAGAGGGGAAGCCACAAAGAGAGAGAGAGAGAGAGAGAGAGAGAGAGAGGAAGATTTGTACATCTGCCTTCCTGCTTTCAATGGGCTAATTGTCCGTGGCAATCGGCAGCTAAGGAGGAAGCAGAGGATAACGTCACCTGCAAAAGGACCATGTCTAATAACCCACGTGTAATTCTTGCTAGCTCTAGTGAACTTGGTGAAGGGCTGAAACCAAACTGAACTTTTGAAACCCCGTATGAACAATTGTGAATATCCAAGTAAGAAAGAGAGCTAGTTTGGTCTAACAGTTAAAGTACCAGGCTAGAAAGCGGGACACAGTGAGTTCTAGATCTGTCTTGGGCATGAATGGTGGCTGGGTGACTTTAGGCCAATCACCAGGAGACTGTGAGTTCTAGATCTGTTTTGGGCATGAATGGTGGCTCGGTGACTTTGGGCCAATCACCAGGAGACTCAGAATTCTAGGTCTGTCTTAGACATGAATGGTGGCTGGGTGATTTTGGGCCAATCACCAGGAGACTGTGAATTCTAATCCCATTTTGGCATGAAAGTCGACTGGATGACTTTGGGCCAATCCCCAGGAAATGTTGAATTCTAGTCCCCACTTTAGTCATGAAAACCAGCTGGTGATTTTAGGCCAATCACCAAGAGAGTGTGAGTTCTAATCCCACCTTAGGCACAAGAGCCAACCGGGTGACTTTGAGCCAGTCAATCTCTCTCAATTCAACCTACCCCACAAGGTTGTTGTTGTGGGGGAAACACAAGAAAGAAGATGTGCTAGGTATGGTTGCCGCCTTGAGTTATTTGTAAAAAATAAAAATAAAGGTGGGAATGAATGAATGAATGAATGAATGAATGAATGAATGAATGAATGAATGAATAAATAAATAAATAAATAAATAAATA
>JANHFK010002441.1:53217-67009 GCA_036250565.1 Sibynophis collaris | reverse complement strand
GGGCACGCTCAAGCACAACGACCCCCTGCTCCCCCTGCTTTTGGCACCCGATGGCAAAAAGGTTAGCCATCACTGGTTTAGGAGAAACTCTCCCATTCTACCACCTCTTACAATACTAGACAACGCAGTATTAACAGTAGAGACCTTCAAATTTCTAGGTTCTACCATATCTCAAGACCTAAAATGGACATCTAACATCAAAAACGTCAGCAAAAAAGCACAACAAAGAATGTTCTTTCTGGTCACTAAATGAACTGTTGTAAGTCAAGGACTACCTGTACAATGCTGTTCTGAGAAAGTGTTCAGAAACTTTTCCCCTTACGAGTGCAGTCTATTCTCCAGCTAGGTGGGATCAGCAGCCAGACATGGGTTAATTCCCTGTGTCTTCTGATAGGACCGAGTCTGCAGATTACAAGCTCCACCTCCTCCTTCAGCCCTTCAGCTTTTTCGACTCAGTCGATTAGGACAGACATGATCTGCATTTCTCTGTAGTTTCTTTTTCGAGTTTTACAGCATTTCCAGCGTGAAGGGCTTTGAGCCTAGCCTCGCTGAAAACCGATTGCGGCAATTCTCCACAGGCTCATTCCAACGGCTTCGGAGCCTTTCTTTCCAGCGCGGTGGGCTTGGCTGCCTCTACCAGCTGAAGGCCCAGCGGGGCGTATTGCCAGTACGACAGTCTCCTGGCCCTGGTCTGCTGAAGGCCGATTTTAGCGCCAGTTCTGCCGGCTGGCAGATGGAACGAGGGCGAGCAACCATCGCTCTCAGCTCGCATTCCTCCCATTCGCATTTGGTGCCGGGAACAACTAAGGAGCGGCCGTTTGCACTTGCGGACTGGTTCTTCAGCAGCTGCAAATTCAAGCCTCAATGGAGCGCTCTCTTCTCCTAGCAGCATCGGAAGCGGTAAGACCTTTCCATTTGTTTTCGTCGAGGCCTGGGCTAGTTTAGTGGGGCCCTTTGAGGACTGATTCGGCTGTTTTTTACTGCAGGCACCTTTGCAGCTTCAAGCCTTAATTTTATTTTCGCCTTCCCGGCCTTGCGCCACGAGGTTAGGCTCCGGCCTTTGCAGTAGGCTTCAATCCACCATTTTGTCCAGCCACATGGAAGCACTTTCCTCAGACCAGGCCCATGCTCCACTGGATCAGTCATCTAATTTAACCCATAAAGTGGAATGCTCCTTCATCTGGGTGGCACAAGCCTTCCAAGGCAAAATCCACCAAGCAGGCCTCAAAGATGGAAGACAAAATTGCCAGTAAGTGGCACCAGGCTATAGAGAAGGCCATACAGAAGGCTGTAAAGTCAGCGACCATTTCTTCTCCAGGCCCATTGCCTGAGCAGGGGTTCCAACCTTCCCCACCAGGCCCTGCACAGATCGCTGGTCAGACCAGGTCTGAACCAGATCACTCCAGGTCTTTCTCACCAGATTGCAACCTGGCACAGGCCCGTGACCTGCGGGACCACAGTGCCATTTTTTTGGGCCCTTACCTGACTTCCCACCTCATGGCCATGGGGAATCACTCCTCAACAGCTGCAAACTCCTTCTCAACCTTAGCCTATCATACCACCTGCTTCACCTTCAGGCTTGCAGCTTTCCTCACAGGTATCTTCCTTGATTTCTGATGCCATCTGTCAAGGCATCGCTGCTGGCTTGCAGCAATCTTCTACACCCAAGACTCAGCTCATTGACCAGCGCAGGGACCTTCCTGCTGACCTACATGCTTCACTCAGCCATCAGGATGCTGATTCAGATTCCAACCATTCCGACCAAGGGTCCCTGAGTGAGGTGGAAGAAATGGATTCCCTCAGGGATTCTGAGTTGTCGGAAGATGAAGACCTTCCCCCAGATCAACTGTCCTTTGTTGGCCTCTTTAAGCCTCATATGTTTAAATCCTTGCTCCATAAGGCCAAGGTCACTACGGGCTTGGGTCTTCCTTCTTCCCTTCCCTCCATGGTTCCTGACTCCTCGGGGGCACTCTTCTCTCTTCCCACAGCTGAAACTGAGGAGATTCCCGCTCCCAAGATGTTCACGGATCTCATTCAACGCCAATGGCTCAGCCCTGCCTCGGACCCCCTTCCTTCTTTTCTAGAGTGTCATTTCTTCAATGTCGCCCAGGATTTGACAACCATTCTCAACCCTCCCCCAGTGGATTCCCTGGTGGTCACCCTTTCCTCTCATTCTATCCTTACAGACCCCCTGAGGAGTCATTGAAGCCAGAGGATAGACAGACGGAGCAGGCCCTGGTACATTCCCACAACTCAGCGGCCTGGGCAGTGCGTTCATCCATCTCAGCGACCTTCTTCAATCGGGCGGCTATACTGTGGATGAAACAACTACAGGACCGCTTGCCTCCTTTGGATTCCAGAACTCACCATAACCTCAACAAGATTGTAGTGGCTTTAGAGTTTTTGGCTGATGCCACCCTCAGTACATCTCGTTTTGCAGCCAAATCCATCAATGCAACGACATCGGCTCGTTGTTTACTTTGGCTCCACCAGTGGCAGGCGGATGCTAAAAGCAAGTGGCGCCTGGCTTCGGTGCCGTATGTTCCAACACACTTGTTTGGGGAGTCCATTGAACCTCTTCTCATCGAGACAAGGGACAAGAGTCAGATCTTACCTCATGTTTCTAGGAGACCAGATTCCCACACATCTTCCTTTTTTTGTCCCTACGCCAGTTGGGAATCTGGTTATTGGTTATTTTTGTCCCACCAGGCCGTACCTCTCTCACTCCAACCATGCCCAGGACCATCAGTCCAGACAATATAACCGCCAATCGGCACGCGGATCCTTCTGTGGGGGCCATTCCCGCCCCCCTCGCAGATTTTGATGATTATCTGCCCATTCATCATCCCATCGGGGGTTGCCTGGTGGCCTCTGCCGACCGATGGGATGCCACCACCTCCGACCAATGGGTCAGGGACACGGTCAGGTCGGCCTTGGCCCTGGATTTCGTCTCCACGCCCCCAAGCCACTTCGTAACTTGCCCCGTGTCGTGCGGCCTAACCACTCGTGACCTGCTGTCTTCGGCCATTCGTCACCTAGTGGCCATACGGGCCATAGAAGTGGTTCCCGAGGACCAATGGAGCAAGGGATTTTACTCTTGCCTCTTTGTGGTTCCGAAGGCCTCGGGGGATTGGCATGCGATCCTCGATCTAAAGTCCCTGAACCGTTATGTCTGTTATCGGAGGTTCAAAATGCAGTCCCTCCAGACTATTCTGGAGGGCCTGAGGGAGGGGGATTGGCTAGCATCCATAGACCTGACGGAAGCTTACCTGCACGTACCCGTATGATCAGATTACAGGAAATTTCTGTGCTTCTGCTACGCGGGCAAGCATTATCAGTACCGTGCCCTTCCCTTCAGCCTCTCGTCCGCTCCCCATGTCTTCACAAAGATCATGGCTGCCCTTATTGGACACCTCTGGTCGTCACCGGTCAGGATCTAGTTCTACCTTGACGATCTCATCCAATCGGGGTCCCAGGACGAGGCACAACAGGACCTGCATCTCACCATATGGGCCTTACGGGAGCACGGGTTCTCGATCAACCTCGGCAAGAGTCAACTGCGACCTTGTACTCTTATCAACCACCTCAGCGCCATCATCGACACGAGGGAGTCCAGGGTCTATCTTTCCCAGGACCGGTGAGACAGCATATGGGATCTTGTTCTTCGTCTCTGCTCCCAGTGGTTGGTTCCCCTACGCATGCTCTCGCAGCTCCTGGGGAAGATGGTCTTGTGTTTCGGCATCACGCCCTGGGCTCGGCATAACGCCCTGGGCTCAGAGCCCTGCAGTGGTTCTTACTCCCATTTCAATGAACCCGACAGGCTCACTCGAACACCTGTGTTCATCTTCCCCTGGGGGTCAGGAAATCGTTTCAATGGTGGGTATCTCCAGCGATTCTCAAGGGCACTCTCTTCAAGGATCCGCCTCGTCTCATCCTAATGATGGACGCCAGCCTCTCCAGATGGGGAGTGCATTTGGGTCCCCTTCTGGTCCAGGGACAGTGGTCCCCCTCGGACCTCCACCACAACATAAATTGATTGGAGCTTCGGGCCATCCACCTGGCCCTCAGGGCCTTCCACCAACACGTCAGGCACAAGGACATATTGGTCCTCACCAACAACGTGGCCGCCAAGGCCCATGTGAACCGTTGGGCTACCAACAGGCTTGGTCTACCCAGGCCTCCTTGGAGGATATCTGCTGGGCTGCTACCTGATCCTTGCCCACACCCTTCATCCGCCACTATAAAATTGATAGTTTCCCCTCGGCAGAGGCCTCATTTGGCAGGCGAGTGTTGCAGAGGGTGGTCTCGGGCGGGGGGCCCCAGGACCGTGTTTCTCCCTCCCTATAGATCTGCCACCTTTGGTAGATCCCATGTCTGGCTTCTGGTCCCACCTAGCTGGAGAATGGGGCGTTGGTCCTACCTGAGACACCCTTTCTCTGTCTGGTGGGGCCAGCAGCCAGCCCCACCCTGTGTTCATCCGGTCCTGGGGCTTGCAGGGAGGGATTTTCTCTCTTTGTTGCAGATCTTCACGTCAGTCTGCAGAGTCTCCCTCGTCAAAAGCTGAAGGGCTGAAGGAGGAGGTGGAGCTTTTAATCTGCAGACTCGATCCTATCCGAAGACAGAGGGAATTAACCCGTCTGGCTGCTGATCCCACCAGACAGAGAAAGGGCATCTCAGGTAGGACCAATGCCCCAGTCTCCTTCTCCAACCTTCATTAAAAACAAATGTTCATATTTCATTAAATTAAATATATATTATGTATATCCTTTGAACTACACACTGCAAGATAGTATTACTTGGAGAAAGTACTTGTTTAGTTTTCATGCTCATCACACCTTTATCTAAATTTGAGTAGGGGTCTGACATCAGAATAATAATCTACAGAAGAAGAGCAATTTATCAACAAAATAGGAATGATGTAGCTTTGAATAGAGAAAAGAACTCTCCAAAACTCAGAAAAACAAAACTTTCATCCATACCTACTCATATCAACCCCCTGCAGTTTTTTGCTTCTTTCAGAAGTTAAAGTAGCCTTCCTCCACTAAAATTTTATGCATCCTTCAGCTGAACAATGCTCTATAAATACCATGATTCAGATTCAAATTCTCATTCAGCCTTGAGGATCATTGGCGGTTGTTTGATCAGCCATAGCCTTTCAACCTAATCTCCTCTAGGGTTGTTCAAAAATTAATCTGAAGGTGGTATCCTAAACGTAACCAAGCAGAGTTGATGGGGGAAATCTGGAGATCAAACCTGGAATGGGATTGGAGATGATTCAGAAGGAAATAATAGGTAAAAAGGTGATTCAAAATATGAATCACACGGATAGGCTTAGAACAGTAACTTTTACTTAAGATGAAGAATAGAGTAAAAATGATTAAGGGAGAGAGAAAAAAAGGTGCTATGACAGGGGGATGTAGACTCTTCCATGCATAAATGCAGGTATGTTCCAAAAATGGATTGCGAGTTGCTATGGAAACAGCACATGAATAAATGTATGGAAATTCCTATCCTAAGTGTGAAGATTGGTTGATTAGGCTAGCATTTTCTGTCTACAATCTCACTCAGAGAAAGGTCTTTTATGGTTTTGTAACTCAAAAACCTGGAATCCTATGTATATAATATTTTGTTGACACATCCCTCCCTCTGTTTATAACTTGTAGAGAGAGCACTGGACAAAGAATTGGCTGGTCTTTAATTTTCCATTGTCACCCCAAGTTCAAGTCCTGTAGAGATATAAGGTAGTTCAAAAAAGGAGAATTCAGATTTCACCCAGGAGCAGTGATGAAATTCCAAAATGTTCCCTATCGGTTCTGTGGGTATGGCTTGGTGGTCATATGATTGGGTGGGCATGGCTTGGTGGTCATGTGACTGGGTGGGCGTTGCTTGGTGGTCATGTGACTGGGTGGGCATGGCTTGGTGGTCATGTGACTGGGTGGGCATGGCCAAGTCGACATCACTGACTTCTTTACCCTAATGCAGGGGTGAGCAACCTTAAATACTCAAAGAGCCATTCGGACCCATTTCCCACAGAAAAGAAAATACCAGGAGCCACAAAACCCTTTAATATCTAAAATGAAGCTAACACTGAATATATTATTATTATTCAGAGTGCAAAAAATAAGGGAGAATTTCACTACACCCTTAAAAGGGCAGGTACCTTCCCACGAATTGTACCTCTTCCTCCAAACTGATTTCTCACAACTATCTTGTGTGCTATGTTATACTGAGGCATCATGATGGAATCAAACTCATTCATTTACTAGATGATTGGTGTCATACAGTATTCAGAAGTGGACATCTTCCAATGGCCAGAGTTGGGTCAGCTAAGTAGAGATGCAATGGGGGTAAGATTAGGATTTTCTGATTTTAGGGGGACATTGGAAGTATTCTTAAAAAAAAACATTGTTAGGACTCACATTACAGTTTTTGAATATCTCAAAAACGATAGCAAACTATGACACCAATTTTCAACAACTGTGGCCAATGGTGACTCTAATGAACAATGTGATTTTAAAAATTTGGATGATTATATCATATATTTTTTTGCAATTCAAATTCAAAATCTATGTATCTGAATTCAAAGCAAAGATTTAAATTACAAATTTCCTAATTCTCATCTAATATCTGGTCATATATTTTTGCGTTGGGGACCACAAAATATCTTTTTCAAATCACAGTAAAATCTTTCTGATAATGCAAACTATAAAGGCATAGATGTAATTCTTACAATAGTTCTAAAATTATCTAAATGTGCACAATATGCATATAGGAGACTTTGAAGACCATACCAGCAGAAATTATTAATTGTAAATTAATTTTAGAGCCTTGTTTGGGGGATAAAAGAATAGATTGTGTTATTTAATTATTCATTTAAAACAGTGTCACTGTTTCCTGATGATGTCTATATATGAATAAATTGGAATATGTTAATCATCCTGCATTATCGGTTCACTCAAAATAGGAAACCTAAACTTTGATTTTCAAAGTACAATTCCTGGGTTACACAACACACTAAGCAAAGAACATTATGGCCTAGACATGCAGCTGCGAAGCTTGCCGGGCTGCTCTCCCCCCCCCCCGTGCTAGTGTCTCCTGAAGCCACAGGCGTTGCAGCCGGGCTGCCCTGTCTCTGCCACGGTTACAATGCCGGTGGCTTCGGAGATGCTAGCTTGGTGGGGAAGGGGGCAGAGACCCCGCAAGCTTTGTGGCTATGTTTCTGCGAAGATTGTCGAGCCATCCCCCCTCTACTGCAGCTTCAATACTGTTTACTTCAGTAGATGCTAGCCCAGTGGGAAGGGGTCGGTGGTCCAGCAAGCTTCGCAGTTTGCTGGGCCACCCCTCTGTTCCCACTGCGGCTGCAATGCTGGTAGCTTCAGGAGATACTAGCCTGGAGGGGTGGACAGCAATGGCCTGGAAAACTTCATGGCTATGTGGCTGTGAAGCTTGCCAGGTGGTTCTCCCCACCCCCGGCCACTGCTGCAACACTGGTGGCTTCAGCAGACACTAGCTCAGTGAGGACGGCGCGGTTCGGGGACCTAGCTCAAACTACCACTACAGGTTTGCCTGAACCGGTGCGAACCATCACTGGATCAAACACAGATGAGGATCTGAAGGGATCATATGCAGCCCACATATACAGTATTCTACCCTGCTGTAAAGCATTACTTTTTAAAAATATCTTCCTTTTGCTGGGGCCTTCATAAATATTTAAACTTTATGTAGGTTTGGCTTCTGGCTTCTGTGGAACCTGGCTTCTGCAGAATTGCATCTGCCAGCTTGCAGCATAGTTAAAATGCATAGAAAACCAAATGAAATCATAAGAAATCAAGGTGTTAAATTATGTTTAATGAATATACAGAAACAAACTTTTACTTCAGCATAGTTGGAACAATGTTTTTCTCCTTATAGGCTTGGCCTCAGTTACAATCGCATTGCTAGTGTGGAAAATGGATCTTTAACCAATGTGCCACATTTGAGAGAACTCCATTTAGACAACAATGATTTGGCCAAAGTACCTGCTGGACTAGGAGAACACAAATACGTACAGGTAAAGTATATCCTAAGGAGAATAATTAGAAATATTGTTAAACTCACAGATAAAATGCACTATATTGGAGACATATCTTGGCCTGAAAAAGACATGTACAGGCATTTTGGCAGAATGATAGCCTGAGCAATTGCCATTTTAATAACATGATCATGCATATGTTGATAGAAAACAATGGTCTGAAGATGGTAAATACAATAGCAAACCTGAAAGAAAGTTAGTCTGGGTTCATGATAAGTATCTAGACGAGAGTTTACACAGGAACCTTAACGTCGGAGTTTATAATAAACACGCCATAATATTAACATAATGTATTTATAAAGATAATGTAAAATATTAATTTCCTGAGTACAAAACATGACGTTTAGCACTTTGCAACCTCTCTGACTATAAATATCTCCTAATTTAGTAACTTCTTTTGAATTTAATTATGCAGGGAGACCTTGGAAATTTTACATTGCTACAGATATAATTTTCAGATATAATTTTATGATGCAACATAAATTATATTTGTTTTTTGCTTTCTTATAATTGGAGGTGGTACAGAAAAATATACATCATACCCATTAGAATGTCATCATTTTTCCACCATATTAAATCCTAATGGTTAAAACATATAGAATCAAATCTTCAGTAGAAGAAATATTTATTGCAGCATTTAATGTTGATAATATTTTATTTTATGTTATAAAAATAGCACCGTTAGTTCAATCTTGTAGTGGTCAGGAGAATCACAAAAAAACATTATGAAATAATACTTTATTACTCTCAATATTAACAAATGAAGATTTTCAGATCCCTGAGTTCTGCAGAAGGATATCAAATATCTGTGATTAGAACATCTTTAACATCTTGTAGCTGCTGAATTCCAGCATCAGAAATTTATGTACCTTAAATATTCAATTAGTTTGTGGAATGCAAGTATTTGGAATGTACAGATATATGGAAATGACAAACAACAGCAAGATAAGGCACTGAAATTTCCTTGTTATCCCATAGAAATAAACTGATTACATGTGTTTGTGGGTCCTTGGTTTCCAATGTGAATGGATAAAGTTGAAAAGTATTTTGACTCAAACAATTTTGCCTTTTTTATAATTGACTACAACAACACAGTTTTATTTCTATGTTTTTTTTATTTTCAGGTTGTCTACCTTCACAACAACAAAATTGCTGCCATTGGCCCTAATGATTTCTGTCCTCTTGGATACAATAGCAAAAAAGCTGCTTATTCAGGAGTAAGTCTGTTTAGTAACCCTGTGCAATTCTGGGAAATTCAGCCATCTGCTTTCCGATGCATCTACGAACGATCTGTAATACAACTTGGAAACTACAAATAAATGCACAAAAGTGTTTCCATTTAAATACCTGTTGCTTTTAAAAATTGCTGGTAACTATTAAAGCCTGATATTGGAGACTTAACCGCAGAGTGGAGATTATTATATTTGTAAAAGACCCATGAGATAATTTCCAGAGAAAAATAAGTGAATTTACTTTGGGTTTTTTTAAATTTTTGTTTCATCAACAACACATGATATAGTTAGTGGTATCTCTCCCTTAGATGAGACAGATTTTTTCCAACATTCCACCGTGCATGAGATTTGGGGTTAAATAATGGTCAAGCATTTCATAATTAGAAATAGTATAAATCCCATTTTTACTCTACAGCCACACACAAAAATTATTTAGAGGACAAAGTAATGAGGCATACTTTTAAAAAAATAAATCAAGTCTTAATAAACTCCCAACTGTTTAAAATTTAGATCTTAAGTGCAGGTATCAAAATATCAGATATTCAGATAAGCAATATAGAAATGTTGCTTTTGTTAATATTTTTGGTTAAAATGCTATTTTAATATATACCTATTTTCTTTTCTATGATTTTATGTTAAAATCTTCCCAGATAATTTATGTACAATTAGGAAAATATTCTACAGGCTCAAAATATATTCATGACCCTGGCTTTTTCTTGAATATGTCAGCAATGGCTACTGATACTTTTATGTCCCCATGGTGGTGCCTCACCCATCTTGTAATGAAAGTCACCAAGAACTTTTGCTATGTAATTGAATTTACAATAAACATTAGGTAATCTTGACTTTATCATTTAGCATCAGGGAAAGGACTTAGGGCCATGTCCAACAAGTTCCTGCTTCATTCACTAATTCTCCATTGTCATCCATACCTTCTAGGTGACAAAACTAATGTTTTCAAAGTGTAATTTATTTCTCCTTGTTCACACAATGAACAATTCAAATAGAATTCTCATTAATTTGGGAGTCTTTGAGAAATTACTATGTGGATTGTGACCAGTAAGTCTGCAAGCATGTATAAATTAAACAATATTGGCCTGCTACATTAATAAATTGCTCTTAAATGCAACAGTGGACATTCATCCACTAACTAATTTGAATTTTATCACTGTTTTCAAATGTAATGTAAATACATATTCAGATTATTTGCTCAAGAATACCTAGATTTACAGGGGATTATCAAGCCAGAAGTAGAAGAACATTATCTAAAATATTACTTTAAAGCACACCTGAAAGCAAAGTTTATTTTCACATCACTATAACTGGTTATATGTAGTAGCAAGAATATCAAAAATGGCTGTACATTTCTGGGAAACCTATCTCCAAATTTAACTGTATTTCTTTCAACATGACACATTAAAGAAAAGTTTGGATACCTCTTAATTGTTCAAAATACAATATTTTCAATGTATGTATGTTTTATATTAAACAGTACTGGCAAACTCCAAGATCCTGTGTGTTATATAGGCTCTACCATCTAAAGCAGCGGACAGACAAGGCACAGATTAACAATCATTTTCTAGTGCTATTCAAAGTAGTTGAATCCAGTTAATTATCATATAGCCTGGATGCAGATTTTCATAAAATGAAGTAGCTAAAGTTAAAACTTGGATTAACACATAACTAATATATGAAAAATATAGATTTTTTTTTCTTTTAACAACTAGGTAATCCCTTGCATTAGAGTGGAGTTTGGGAGACTGAATGGAGCTGAATGTTTACTGGCTGGATGCTTTTCCTAACACCTATGTGGAGTTCACAGCAGATATTTTCTCTTTGCTCCCAGAGAGAAAAATATCTGTCACTAGGATCAAACTCACCTCTTCTTGATTGTGAAGCGAGAGCTCCACTTCTAGGCCACAACAGTGCTCTTATATAGAATATGCAAAAAACCCTCCCTTTTTATGACTCTGTAATCCCTTAATTTGGGGTAGATTTGACTGGATGCCCTTCCTGATGCCACGTAGAGTTCGCAGCAGATATTTTTTTCTTTGTTCCATAGAAGAGAAATATCTGCGACTACCCAAGTCTGAATTCTCAACTTTATGAGGCGAACATCTTCACCTTTAGGCCACCACACCACTTATATAAGTGTTCATAAATTAATAAATATATTTATTGAAAGACAAAATTCACTATTATGAGGGAAGTATAAAAATAACAGCTCTTACTTTTACTTGAACAAAGTGTTAGATTTTAATCTAACATTACATTATATAGAGAAACCTCTTTATATGACTGAATTGACAGGTATTTAAATATAACTATTTCTCTGATACAGCAGAAATAATGGAAAATCTTATATTACCCTAAAGATTTACTGTGTCATGAATGTTCACTGTAGTTTCTTCACCAAATACAATAAGAATTATCTTTGAGAGGGTAGTACACATGCACCTGTTGTTATGAAAGGCAGATAGTAAGAAGAAGGGATAAAGGGAATTGTAATGAAGAAATTATAGTTAAATTTCTGTTTTATGAATGCTGTTCACAAAACAGCTACTTGTACAATACAGATAGTATGATATTTGACTTTAACCAAATATCTATTGACATTTCAATCATAATAAAAGATAAAAGTTTCCCTATCCAGTTGTGTCTGACTTTAGAGCACAGTGCTCATTCTATTTCTTGGATGAGGGAGTCAGCGTTGTCCAAAGATAAAATAATAATAATATTTAAATATTAATATTTTTACACCCTCCATGCATTAACTCAGTTAAAAATTTTCATCCTTCCTGATTAAAATCTTCTGGAAGACATAAAAAAAAATCACAAACCACAAAAATGCAGTCAGGCATTATCTTATAGAGCGGTCAACAGACTGAAGTTATTGGGGCAGCTAATAAAAACTGAAAACACGTAAAACTACAAGGATCTGTATTGGATCCTGAAGGAAGAACATTGTGAATGGAATAAAGTATTGGTATTTTCACAATTTTCCTCATGACTTTTTCCCAAATAAAATTACTGCTTTATGTACTGGTAATTAGAAAAATGCATGCTTGGACATTCCATCACCATTAGTGTCATGGGGGTTGTTTATGAGAAGTTCAAAAGAGTTTGGTAATGCAATAATCCAATTTATCTCTGGGCTATTTAAAACAGCTATGTGATATTGGGGGAGTCTATGATTCTATTACCAAAACAACTTTGGAGGAAAGAAGTCTTCAAGATAATGTTTAAGTTAGGGAGATATTAAAACAGGTACTGGGAATACTTTGTGTTTTTATGGTTTGCATACAAACATACATGCAGATGAACACACATACAGAGGGAAAGAGAGACACAGACACAGACAGAAATACAAACAAGTTTATTCTTAAAATTAATAACACAATAGTAGTGCCCCTGGGAAAGATGCCTCAATTTTCTCTCTTCTGATCCATATTTTTGACTCTGGAACTGAGATATTTACAAATAAGGCAAATATGAGTGTCCCAGAAGATTGTAGCAGCCAATTGGGTCAGTCACCTGGACCAGAGGTTTGGTCTTCTGAGCTCTCAGACTTGTGCTGGAGCACATCCTCAGGGAGTTTCTCTTTAATAAGCCAATATTTAATGCAATTTATGGTTGTTAATTGTCCAACTTCTTTTTGAATAGGACAGAAATGTAAAAAAGAAGAAGAATTAATATTTTGTCCAAGAAAAGTAGCCAGAGCTCATAAAAAACTTGGCAGAATTTAAAAAATCGAGCTTTAGATAAAGAAGCCAAACATGTTCAACTGTTAAAAGAATGCAGCTAATTTTGCAGGATAGTGGAGAATAAAACATTATCAACTGAAGTTTTTAAAAAATGAAGCATATAAAGATTTTGTGAGTAAATTGACAATTCTTACAAAATTAAGTTGGTCAAACTGGGATTAGGAATTTGAGAACTCAAGAGTTGAAAAATGTGATGCTTTAGGATGGATGAATTTATCTTTAATTCTCGTGGCCCTTAATTCCTTGCCCAAATACTTTCATGAAAGCCAAGTAGTTAACCAATAAGTGTGACAGTGGCCTCTAGTGATCAGACATTTTCCTTACATGCTTTTTGAACTAAAAGAAAAATGTGGTTTCATTCATTTATCATAGCTACACAGCATACAAATAATTTCCCATTAACAGATATTCTGTTCTTCAGAGAATTTTTAATTCAATATGTTGTAGTTGATTGTTATCTATTAGCCTTTAAAAATGAACTGCTTCTCAAAAATAATTATCTCTCTGTTAATAAGACAGGATTATAATTTTTTCATTAGATGAGGCTTGTATAAACTTCTATAGAAGTTTACTACATCTCCTGAAACTGTTGATAAACTTGAGTACATCACCAATATTTTTATAGAATTTCACAACATAATTTATTTATATAGAATAGAATTCTTTATTGGCCAAGTGTGATTGGACACACAAGGAATTTGTCTTTGGTGCATATGCTCTCAGTG
>JANHFK010002441.1:34929-45084 GCA_036250565.1 Sibynophis collaris | reverse complement strand
TAGATAGATAGATAGATAGATAGATAGATAGATAGATAGATAGATAGATAGATAGATAGATAGATAGATAGATGTTTTACCAATCACACAGATCAAAATAGTAATGTACCATAAATAAAATGAAAATATGAAAATAGCACCTTAAAAAGCCATGCTTTAATAAAATGGATTTCATATTAAAACAACAGTAAATCACTATGAAAGTATTACCAATGTTAAACTGAGAACCCTTGCAAGTCAGCAAAAAATGGCAACCCTTTTACATATAGACAGATTTGCTAGCAAGAAGAAAATATTTCCCACTCCAACAAAGTTACAGGAAATTTGGTATGAAATTCATTACAAAATCTCCCTTCTAGAATCATAAATGAAAAAACATTAAGTCTAGTCAATAAGCATTTGACTATGTGAGATGGAAAAGTCATTGGTGAAATAATTAAGTAAAGTGAAAAAATGTCACTCCAAATCTCTGTTAGCTCGAAAACGTGTTGATTTGTTTCTGGACTGGGTTTCTCAAGCTCCAGTATCATAAAGATTTGGGGTGAAAACCCACTGGTTTCTTTGCCTTGTTTTTCCAAGAAGAAGCAAAGTTATCAGCAAATACTATTTAACATCTATATGAAGCCACTGGAGGAGATCATCTGTCAGTATAGAGTTAGGGTTCATCAATATGTGAATGATTTTGATATATCAAGAAAAATTGGAAATGCAGATGGGGCTCTTTCTTAAGGCTCTTAGATTCTAAAAGCAGACTTAGAACTTACCATCAAGATAAGAGTAATTGTGTCTGATAAGTCATCCAATGCCAGTGTTATTCCATCTTTGGTTATCCATTTTGAACTGGTTTTGAAATTATTTCTACTTATTGGCAGATCACTGCTATGGCCAGAAAGGCCTTCGCATGGTTTTATCTTTTGTGCCAGTTATGACCATTACTAGATTGGGAAACTCATAGTCATTCATATTTCAGTAACTTCTTGATTGGACCATTAGATTACAATATGTTTCACATGGAGCTGGCCATGTGGTCCATTTAGAATGTATTGCTGATTCACAGTGCAGCAGTTTGAGTAGTTATGGTTAGAATTAGGTTGCCATGTAACATCAGTATTTTGAGAGTAGTCTAGTTAATAGTTGACTTTCAGGTGCAATTCTAGGTGCTGGTTGCCATCTTGGATTTCAGTAAGATTGCCTGTTTGGAAGCAGTTGAATCCAAATATATGAGGTAACTTTTAGTGTGGAATAGTGGAAGGCCAATTTTTCTTGGCCTTCATTACCTGGGGCCAGGCATTCTTAACCTTCTTGTGAGACTTTCTGAGACCTTTTTGAGAAAAGTGTTTTTATTAAGTATATTTAATAAAATTTAATAAAATAGATAGATAGCACTATAAATAAACCCAATTATACTCATATGTAATTATTAATATTTAAAAATAATGATATAATATAGTAAATGTGTATTTTTTATTATAATCCATTAGATCAATAACACAGCAAGCTAAATTTCAGTTGGAAGTTAGTGAAAATAAATTTGTAATTGTTTTTCTCATTAAAGTTCACAGACTTCTTGAAATCTATTTGTAAAACCTATACTAAGAATCCTGCCTTTGACCTTCCTACCTAAGATAACTGTATTTCTGGTATTAAAAAAAATAGAAGGTGAAAATGAATTTATTTGCCAACAATGTATGGAGAAACCTCCTGCTATACAAAATTTGAATACTGGAATTAATATAGAATATAAAGGAAGGAGACTAAATATGCATCCCATCCTTGTGTAACTCATTTTAAAACAGATTACCAAAGATAACTCATCTAATGTATAGCAACATAATTGAAAAAAGAGTAATAAATAGTTGCTTCTGCCAGTTTAATTATAGATTGATTTTGGTTACTACCAGTAGCATAGACTCAGCATAAAATGTTTCATGTAAATTGAACAGAATGCTATTCTGCCAAATATTGAAACAAAATCCTTTATCAAACATTAACAAAGCAATTCTAAAGCCAATTAGAATTTTATCCAGCATTTTATCTAGAATAACATTAATGGGATTAGAGTTAGCAGATTGATGTGGAATGAAATCTTGAAATAAATATCAAAATTCAAAGAAAGTGGCAACACTATGTTGATTCACTGTAAAAAAAAGACCAATAGCATAATAGGAATAATAAGAAAAAGTATTGCAATTAAGGAGACCAATATTTTAATGTCCTTATGTAAATGGTGTGATTGCATCTGGAATATTGTGTGCAGATTTGCTAGCCATTCCTCAAAAAGGAAATAGTAGAACTATAGAAGGTTCAGAGGAGGCCAACAAGATGGTATATGATTGAGGTATACAAAATTATGCATGCCATGAATAAAATGGTTAAAAAGCAACTATTTTCCCTCTCCCAAAATACTCAAACAAGAGGTTATCCAATTAAAGTAAATACTGGAAGAATCAAGAAACTTTTTTTTCAATGCAGACAATTCAGTTTTAAAATTAATTACTATAAGATGTGGTATAGCTACCAGATTGTCCTGCAAGACACTTGGACCAATACAAAGAAGTGATGAAGATCAATGGCTGTTAGCCTTTATGATGGTCCTATGATATGCGGGGAGAGAAATCTGCTTTTTCCTACAGACAGTTAGCTATTCTGAGAACTAGTCCTTGTTTTACTAGATGGGCCATATGATATGATCCATTATGGCACTGATTATGTTGTTATATTCATAGTCATTCAATACATTTCACATATAGATGCCCAGGCTAATTTACTTCCTTTGGCATCTGAGTTTTACTCAACCTGAGTAATAAGGGAAGACAATACTGGGAGCCACCAGTCAGAATTTATAAAACTACTTACTGTGGTTTTTCCTTTCTTAAAGTAGAGCTTTTGTCTTAGATCAAATGATGGGTTTATTAAATGGGTTTGTAAAGAATGCTTCCCAGAGAAGTGGGATATGAATCTAGTGAATCTGATCCCAAATGAATTTATTTACAAATTAATTTATTCAGTTAGTTACATATTCCCAAAAATGGAAGAATATAAGAATAAATTTCTTGGATCAAGTTCAGCGTTTTGTTCCTCACAGGCCAAAGATGGAGACAAATTGCTTTCCCACCATTGTTCTCTTCAACTCATATCTGGGAAGTCTCCAAGCCCAGATAGCATCAAGTTTCAAGAATAGTAGTCCTTCATAGACTTGATCATAAATGTATTAAAACCTATTTCTTTATTTAATTTAAATACCACCAAATGTGTATGATTCCTGACAGTTTCAAATTGAAAAGTATAGTATCTAGGTTATGTGGCCATCACTGATTCACTGTGTTTTTTCCTCTGTTCTAAATATCCTTCTAAACATCTATGTCCTAGCATTTTGAGAAGCAGAAAGATAGAACTCTACTTTTCTATTTTTCTTGTAATATGCATGATTTAATTCAACAAAACAATGTTCCCTGATTTAATTCAACAAAACAAGAATCCCTTTTCTGGAGCTAAAGAATTCCAAACATCCCAGCCTTTTCTTGTAAAACAGCTATTGGATCCTATCATAATCTTATCTCCAGCATTATATCCTTTTCCAGATATGATGAGCAGACCTATACCTATTTTTCCAGATGCAAACATACATGAAATTCATATGAAGGCCTTAAAACATGTCATTAATAAGTAATTCCTTTCATAATAAATGCATTGAACACTATCCAAGGTTTCTCTTTTTGCCAGTTTCCTATTACTCTAGTACAAGTGGTTGCATACATTTGGAGTAAAGTGTACACACAAACACACACACACACACACACACAGAGTCTATGAGTATATTTTTATCTTTGTGTATCTATATATTTGTTTCTGGATTTCCTCTCTGTTTTTTTAACTGAAATTAGTCATTATGCTGGATTTATTGAACATGGTCAACCATAAAATAAAGGACAAATCAGCATTTTGCAACCATTGTGTTTTGATGGATGAGCCACTAGGTAGACTGCCAAGTAAACTACTGAACAACATGTGTATACTTTCCATTCCCCCCCCCCTCCATGAATAAAGCTATTTTTATCGACATAGACAGATATTTGGGAAATAATGGTTGGCCCAAGTGACCCATTTTCTTAATTTCTAGTAGTTTTCAGTCAACATTTTAGCAATTAGAATTGTTAATAATATATTGAATTTCTCTGTACTTTCATTTAAAATTCATATTATCCATATGTAATTATAGAAAGTTTATTTTCTATATAAATATTTAATAACCATTGCCAGGTAATATCAGAAGTTTGCAGTTATTGCTACGTATATGATTTAGTCATTGATGAAAGCTGTAAATACTTAATATAACGTTATAATAATAACCTATACATATAAGCAAAATAAATACTACAGTTTTCAAAAAGGTTATACTGTTTCCCCAAAAATAAGACCTATCCTGAAAATAAGCCCAGGCATGTTTTACATGTGCGCCTAATATAAGCTCTACCCCAAAATAAGCCCTACTTAAGAACCTGCACCGCTGGCTGGCTGCCCATTCTGTCTGGTTGGTCACAGTGCCACAGCCACAAAGTGAGGCAGGGTGATGATGGAGCTGCTCCATGTGCACTGCACTGGTTTACCTCAGGGCCCCCACAGCCAGGCCATCCATGCCCCAACACATATCTTGTGGTAGCAGCACCAGCAGCCATATGCAGCAGGAGCCCATGTAACTGCCAGCCCACTTCTACTTGCTCTAATATATATATAGATATAGATACACAGAAGTTATATTTTGTTTTGTTCTTCTAATATGCTTCCTTATAACAACATTGAGGTAACTCTATGTTTTTTATCTCCTTTAACAGAAACAATCCTGACTGCAAAGATGTATCTGACTTCTCTTCCTTTCTTCCTTTTTTTGATCAGCGGCACCTTCTGTCAATATGATTATGACTTTGAGCCAGATTTTGGTTATCATTTTTCAATGTTAGAGCTATCATCTGCAGTTTGTGCACCAGAATGTAATTGCCCTATAACTTACCCCTCAGCCATGTATTGTGATGATCTTAAGCTGAAGAGTTTCCCCATTATTCCTAAAGGAATCAAATACCTGTATCTTCGCAATAATCAGCTTGAAGGCATAGAAGATAATGCTTTTGAGAATGTGACAGATCTGGAGTGGCTAATCCTAGACAATAACCAACTGAAAAATTCCAATATTAAAGGCAAAGTCTTTGCCAAATTAAAGAATTTAAAAAAGCTGCACATCAATCACAACAATTTAACTGAAGTTGTTGGTCCACTTCCCAGTACTCTGGATGACCTGCAACTCACTCATAACCAGATTTCCAAAGTCACCCCCAATACACTCGAGGGACTAGTGAATCTGACTGTCATTCACCTACAGCACAATGAACTGACTGAAGGTACACTCTCTGGAGTTTTTAAAGGCTTAAAATCACTCTTGTATCTGGACTTGAGCAATAATAAACTGACTAAACTGCCTACAGGACTGCCTAATAATTTATTGATGCTATATTTTGATAATAATCAGATTAGCGGCGTTCCTGATCAATATTTCCAGGGTTTAAAAGTACTGCAGTATTTACGTCTTTCTCACAATAAGCTGACAGATTCTGGAATACCAGGCAATGTTTTCAATATCTCTTCACTTGTGGAGCTGGATCTCTCCTATAATGACCTAAAGAGCATTCCGACAGTCAATGAGCACCTTGAAAACTACTACCTCCAAGTCAACAAAATTACCAGTGAGTAATATTTCCATTAAAAGAAGAAAAGGGAAATGGGTGTTGGTAATAGTTAAATGAGATTATCTTATTTAATTCTCAATTCTCATATAACAGTTTTATCCCAGTCTTTACATTCATTCCATCTCTGTTTAAAAATAATAGCTGTCACGATAAAAAACTTGCAATTGTTTCAAAGAATAATTGGTAATCATACATATTCTAGCTAGCAACACCAGAAGTCCATAGATCCTGCTTTCACTTCAAGATGTGAAAGCCTTCTATTCTGGAAGTAATAGTTTCAAGCCATTTCTCGATTTTGACTCATAATAAATTATATTAATGAAGATAGTCATAATTATGGCTCATCAAAATGGTTTAGTCAGGGTTTTTTTTAAACCCATTATTTACTTTTACTGCCAAACAAATTCATATATTTTCCCTAATCTGCTATGTAATGCATTTCATTCATCAAGCATCATTGCTCAACTTTTAATAACTTTATTGATTTCCATGCCATTTATTATACCAAAATTTCAATTGAAAAAAAAGCCAACTTCACTATACTTCTAATAATAACAACAACAACAACAACAACAATTGTTATAATTACTATGCATCTTGATGAAACCAGGGTATGAGGATTCCCAGAATAATAATAAAAATAAAGCTTTATTTGAAAATACTTGAAAACAAATTAGGGAACTGGTATAGATATTAATCATACTACATTCAGTTACTCTTAAGAAGAGATTAAATAAGCACATTGAAACCTCATTAACATAACTCATTCAGTATTATTCCAATGAGGAAAAAATATGAAGCAGAAACTGAAAGCCACATATTTATTGATTGGCTACTTCCACATTCAAACAAGTGTGGCATAAAAAGAAAGTGAGAAACAAAAAACAGTTGAAGAATCAGTAAAAAGGACATCAGTACTTCTTCTACATACTTATCTGAGAATAAATCACAATAACATGCCAAAAACTAAAACTGGGCGAGACAATAGATATTGCTGCACATTTTTACTATTTTATTCTGTAATACTAAAATAAATACATACATTCTAGATTTTTTTTCTGCTTCACATAGAATTTTTGTTGTTGGCACATCTTGTAACAAATATTTGTGGACATAATATTATAGCTTATTTGAAGAATGAGAACACTGTCTGGAAACATCCAAAAGGAAGGGTGTACATTTATTTATTTATTTAGCTTATGGCATACAATGTCAAGGAAATCTACAAATGGTAGACACAACACAGTCCCGACAGCCTAGATTGCTAGTTCATTCTGTTTGGTGCTTGCGTATCTATCCTTGGTGCATTGTGAACTAACTTTACACCAATTAACTAGCAGCACTCTGGTTGCTGGCTCCTCCAGGCCCCTCTGCTGCTCTTGCCTCACCTCGCGATGCCTGATGTCTGGCCAGGTCCAGTGCCTGCTTTCGCTCTCATGCACCTACAAATGCAGTTTGATTCCCCGCCCCCCCCCCAAAATTGTATCTATTTATCTACTCACAATATTGCATTTGTTCAATATGCTGGATGGGCAGGAGCTAGGGATTGAACAATGGGAGCTCACTCTGTCTCATGGAGCTGGGCTCAAACCGCTGGAATGCAGACCATTCTTGGCCAGCAGCGTCAACATCATTAAGCCTCATTACCATATCCTATATAAGGGTGTAAAAAATCACATGACATACAGACCAAACATAGAGTAAATGTATCCTAGCTACAATAGGCACATTTCACTATATTATAGCACAGTAAAGACAAATAAAGCTTGTAATTAATACCATCAGGCTGAATTGGTATGGTAGCATCTGTTCATCTCATTGCTTAAAATTAAAAGCTCTTACTTAGCTATATTCTTGTGTTTTAATTTTTTACGTCAAGACTTTAAGCATAATGTCTGATATCTGGGTATAATATAACATCTATTAATTTATAGGAAATATAATGTAACTAGCTGAGGAACATAAAATCTTCTAGAATTCCTGGCATTAGTTAAATTTGGAAATATCCTAGGCTGATTGTGAAAGTTATATTCTAATATTATGTTATTTACATTACAGAATTTTCAGTGAACAGCTTTTGTAAGGTTGTCGGGATACTAGCCTATTCCAGGGTATCACATCTGCGTCTGGATGGAAATAATATCACAAGAGCTGATCTTCCACAGGAAATGTACAACTGTCTCCGAGTGGCCACTGAAATCTCTTTGAAATGAGTTGTACAACACTTTCTCTCATGATACTTTATACCATAGTAATGCTTTAGTACTAAAATGTCACCTGGTATAAGATCTTTTGTTTTGTTAATAAACAGCATTATTGTGTGGCTGTTTTTTTTTTTTTAATGTGTATATTCTAGAATGCCTGTGATGCAGAATTTTTTTTTTGTATAGCTAGAAAGTCCCATAGATTGTGGACAAAAATGTTGTCATGTTTATTTCTTAGACTGTTTTATTAACACAGCTACAGTATATACAGCCTGAGTTTGAAAAGGTTTTTTTTTTTTAAGCACTGGTGTATACTCACAATAAACACATACCACTCTCCTTGTGGGTGTGAACTTCTACTCAGGTTTGCAAAAGTCAGGCATTTTCTCATCAAGATAGTATATTTAGTACTTAGGGCTGGACCAGATATGTACAGTAGTTCACACTTTGAAATAAAATCTCTCCTGTTTTATACTTTTGATTACATTACATAAAACAATAATTCAATATAGCTATATAAATTCTTTATATATAAAGGAAAATAAAATTAAATATTACAATCAGCATAGCCATGTGAAAAATTGAGAAAATAGCGACATATTAAAGTTTTAATTTTATTAATGCATTTTATTTTGTTCTATTGAGGTCAGTTTAAAACTTTAAAGGAATGGTTATTTTACAGTAAAAAAATACTATTATTGTTATACTCGTATTTCTGCATGCTATATTAAATGACTTTAGAAAATAAAAATGGCAAATGAAAAATATTGAGTGTATATTATTGTGAAAAAAGATTTACATTTTTAAAAAAATGTAGATTGATGCACACTAAAGTTTTTTTAAAAAAATACTTTGGTGAATGTAATGCTACATTTGCATTAAATAAATTGTTTTCTGCATTCTAGCTTTTAAAGATCCTTCAAACAAAACTTTTTAATAATTGTTATATCAGGCTTCGAATTCCACTATGTACTGCGGAATGACTATATCCATAGCCATTCCCCAATACATAAAGAATGTAATTTACAAATTACCGTCATAAGAATCCCTATAAGGGACTCCATCAATAAGATGGAGATTAGGCAACAGGAAGAATATTTATGGTACAATTTACATTACCAAATTGTATAACTGAACTGAACAATGGCACTGAAAAAGTGACTTATGACCATTTTACAACGTATGACCATTTTTCACACGTACGACCCCTTGGTCATGTGATCAAAATTCAGATGCTTGGCATAAGAATCATATTTATGATGGTTGCACTGTCCCATCTTTTGCAACCACTAAAGCAAAGTCAATGGGGAAGCCAGATTCACTTAACAATTATGCTACTAATTTAACAACTGCACGGTAATTGAAAAAGTTGACTGGATTTGACATCTCCAGTTGAGATTTAAAAATATTCATAAAAATTTGCTTTCAGGAATTGTGGGTGGCCCAACACTGGAGGCTTTTAAGAAGAGACTGAAGTCATCTATCAGAAATAGTATAGGGTAGATGACCTCCAAGGTCCCTTCCAACTTTATTATTGTTGGAAGAAAGGTCATATAATGGAACAAAAGTCACATAACTGTTTGTTTAGCAACAGAAATTTTGGGCTTAATTGTTGCCATAAGTTGAGGTCTACCTGTAGCGGAGATGGTATATATTATAAAAATAGTAAGGACATAGTAATTGAAAAAGTTGACTGGAGTTGACATCTCCAGTTAAAGTTGAAAAACATTCATAACAAATAACAACTAGATGGAGACGTGGTATAGGCATTCTTTTATGAAAACTTTAATCTCAGTCTTGCCACAGGATTTTTCACATATGTCACGCAATTCTGAAAAGTCTTCTTTCCTGGGATTTTCTCATTGCTCATAATCATCAACCGAAGAAAGTTATGAGCTAGCAGTCCTCTGTCCAGGAGATACTTGCAGCTGCTTCTTTTTGCCCTAACTTCTGAATGTAAGCCCTACTTGTGAATGCAGGCAATGGGTGGAAGATGAAATATCCAGTGCTTTTCCTATCACATCCCTTGAGGCATGAGCAGTAAAGCACAATTATGGGAATTTGTTTCTTAAAGCAGACTTAATAAAGCTTTCCAAAATGAGAGGCTATGTATGTATGTATGTATGTATGTATGTATGTGTGTGTGTGTGTGTGTGTGTGTGTGTGTGTGTATGTATGTATGTATGTATGTATGTATGTATGTATGTATGTAT
>JANHFK010002441.1:23971-34829 GCA_036250565.1 Sibynophis collaris | reverse complement strand
ATATAAATAGAGAGTGATTGTAAAAGCAAAATTTAGAATATGTGACAAAGTTTTAATCCTAGAAAATGTCATTATTTTGGAGACAATAATTTTTTCTTGTTCATGGAAAGAACAAGAATTGTATCAAACTCTTCCAATAGTAGCAAACATATTTCATCAAGACTTCTGAATTGTCTTCTCTAGTCTTCCTAATCAAGAATAATATCTGTAAAAGCATTCCTGCATCTGTTTCTGATCAAAATCAAATAAAAGGTTTCCACAGGAACAGATGGCACTAGTTTGAATTCTTTGTTCTCTAATTAGAGTAGCTTGAAAATGAATGCAAATATCTGAATGTATCTGCATTAATATTACTGATTTCTACTACAATCAGTCCATTAATTTAAACTTGAGCTTAGTATTTACCGGGAATGACTCCAAAGGCATCTTGATGGGAAATACAGAATCTCCTGTATTCTATTGTGTAGGTGCTGAGGTAAGTAGCTATTTTAGGGGTTAAATTTATAGTCACTGATGCACACACACACTTATATATGAGGTTGTATTCATAAAGCACTGCCTGTTGCCTGATCAACTCATATACTGTAGTCTAGCAACAGTTATCATAGAAAGAAGAGAATCCGAGCTGAGGTAAGTTAGAATCTGAAACAGTGTTAAATTAGAAAAAATAGTCAGGTATTTGGAGTGATGTATCTGTATATTTTAGACTTGAATGATATAAATTACTGAGAAATGAAACTACAACTAGTTTTGAAAGGAAAGTTATTTGTTTTTAATGATTTTTAGGTGCCTCTTGTACCAAACCTGTACAGGAAAATGTTGGGAATGTTTATGTACCAGAAGGAGATGCCAAATTAATGTATTAATAAATTACAGTATTCCCTTAAAATTATTTAGTCTCCCTCTGTGTCTCTCCATGAGTTTATATACCTAGAAATTTTGAAGGTTGTTATCCATCAACTTCAAAGCCTATCAAAACATTGTCATGTTGGATTTCATGTTGTAGAGAAACAGTATACAAACACAGCCACCACCACCCCGCCCAATGCAAAATATTGTTTTCCTGTTTCTTTAATACTCCTTTTAATTTTCAACATTAATATTGTTATTAATTAATGTACTTAGAGCACTTCGGTATATATATTTCCAGCTGGTATCTCCTTTTTTAAATGCTTATTTGTATCTATCAAGATCCTTATAATTTCAGATGTACTATTTGAGAATTGTACAAATGCTACCATGTAATAGAAAATTGGCTTGTATATTCATTTTACACAAGCAATGAAAAAAGTTATCTTCAATGTGTTGTTTTAAAGAATGGATCTTGGCAAAGGAATCTATATGTAAAGCAACAGAAGTGAATATCTGGACAGAATCTGTTTTCAAATTATATTTTTTTAGAAGATGCCAATAATTTGTAGCATCAGGAATAAGTGAAATTTTTCGAACAAAGTTCTCCAGACATACAGGAGACTTGCCCAAAGAGCAGCTCCGATATTCTTTGATGTTCTTCTTGTGTGAATAAAAGAATCTGGACCTAGAAAATCTGATCCAAATACTTTATCATCACATAATACAAAAATTATTTAAAGAATCACTGGACTAAGGCTGGAAAGCTGTCAATAAAAGCAGTGGTGTCAATCATTTGATGTATGGTGGACTGCTATCTGTTTGATATATTTTTTTTGTAGATAAATATGTTGCCAGGTTAAGGGTAAGGCAGAATAAACTTATCTGGTACCAGTTAGTGAATCAAACATTTTTTTAAATTTCTTTTAAACAAATATTGAATGTGGATACAGCTTAGTTGAGTAGCAACTTACAAGGACTCTAGACTGATGCACAAATTAGCTGCAAAGTGCTCTACTAAGCAATACTTTTTAAAATAAATGTTGGGGTAGGGGAACAGACAGAAATGATATAACACTATATTTTACTCTTATGAGAATATAAACCTTCAAATGTTATTATAAAATTAATGTTATTTGTTGCTGGAAACAAAAGATGCACATGTAGTATGTAACTTCATTTTGCCCTCTTTTTAAGGTAAACTATGAATATAATATTTTGTTCCAGCCTTTTGGTATCCTTCTTAGCCAATACTGTGTGGACTCGCACTATCAGAACAATGGAGGATGAATCTGATCCATACAACTGGTTGTTTTATACCTTTGAGTGTCCACAGGACTGTTTCTGTCCTCCAAACTTCCCAAATGCTTTATACTGTGATAGCAAGGCAATTAAAGAAATACCTGCCATCCCACCGGGAATCTGGTACCTCTATCTCCAAAACAATCTTATTGAAACAATTACAGAGAAGTCTTTTGCGAATGCCACCCAACTAAAATGGATAAATCTGAACAATAACAAAATCACTACCAATGGAATTGAAAAAGGTGCGTTTAACAATTTAAAAAGTTTACTCTATTTGTACCTGGAAGACAACTATTTAGAAGAAGTGCCAGACCCCCTACCAAGAAGCCTTGAACAATTGCGTTTAGCAAGAAACAAAATCAGGACAATCCCTCAAGGTGTCTTCAACAATTTGGAAAACCTAACTATGTTAGATTTACATCAAAACAAACTGTTGGACAACGCTCTGTCCAGCAACACCTTCCAAGGACTGAGCAATCTCATGCAACTCAACGTTGCTCAAAATTCCCTTACAAAAATGCCACCAATCCTTCCTGCTAATGTGAACCAGCTATTTTTGGACAGCAATTCTATTGAAGCAATACCAGAAAATTATTTTGATGCAACACTCAGATTAGTTTCCCTACGGCTGAACCACAATAAATTAACTGATGGAGGCATACCAAGCAAAGTCTTTAATATTTCATCCCTTCTTGATCTTCAGCTATCGTACAATGAACTCACCATAATCCCAGCTATCGGTGTCCATCTTGAGCATCTTCATCTTGATAACAACAGAATCAATAGTAAGTGTATATGGCCCATGTTTTTTGCAGTAACTCTATTTTTCTACTATTTACAGAAATTTGCCATCTCTACTTAGATGTAAGTACATTTGTACTTAGATGTCTCTCTTCTGAATAATATGCATTGGATTATGTTTCATACAGCAGAATAAAAAGGAAGCATTTTGAAATTGTTCACATGTATAATGATACCTTATTATTATTTATATATGTATTCATTAGTTTTCAAATCCAAAAACATTCCATGTGGCTCGTATTCTTTCTAAAGAATATATAAAATAAAAATATCAGTGCTCCTACAAAGCCATACAAATAACAAACAAATAATTGTCAAAAGCTCCATGGATACCCTAATGTCAGGCATCAGGAAAAGTAAGTCTTCAGAAGTCTTGAGACATTCAGAATATTTGAAGGGGTGAGACATGTACGTATTTCGGAGAAGAAATGCATCCTTTGTTATGCAAAATAACAATGTTTAACTGGAGGCACCCAAACACACCCACTTTGTGCAATTATACTAAATGGGCAGAAACTATTAGAGACATACATTCCCTCAAAGGATGAAACCCTATGCAATGAAGTGCTTTATAAATGACAACCAGTATCTTGAATTGCAACTCTTTAAGCAGTGAGGAGAATGGGTATAACAAGACATTTCTGCTATTGCCTATCCCACTGCCTATTGAATCAGCTGTAATTTTGCATGGTTTTCAAAGGCCATCCCATATACATTGCAATAGTCACATCAGGAATTGAATAGGGCATAACTGACTGTCTGAAGGGCCTCCAAATTAAAGAAAGGTTGCACAATTGCTGCACATGGCAAACCTATACAAAGGTCCTTCTGGACTTCTTTGACCAAGAGCTCAAAGCAGGAGAACTCCCAAATTTTGTGTACTATGTCATGAATGCTGAAGTGCAAACCATCCAAGAACAGTATTTTTTGTACTGCTATAATGATAGCCATGAAGTGCCAATCTAGAGAGGCCCAAACAGCCACAACCACTCAGTCGTGACAAGATTGAGCATGTTTCTCTTAGCTTCCTCCTGAACAGCTTCCAGACGTTGAATAAATACACTGATAGCTTCCCCTGTGCAGCCAGTGTCAAACTTGCCACGTCACATTGCTGTCACATGATGTTTTGTGATGGTTTCCCCTTTGCAGAGCTGGGGTGGGCATGGCCTGCATGTGACATATCCGGCCCAAGGGCCACCAGTTTGACACACCTGGTATATATAATTAATACAATATGATGATTCTAGATTCTGAACTTATGGATACATTACCAAGCAGTTTTATGCAAAGTTTAAATGGGGAGAGGGGTAAGAACATTGATCCCATTAGTGAGGGATTATGGGCACAATCTCCTCCCTTTTCAATGCCAATTAAAACTGACTACTGAAGAAGGAAGGAAGTCACTGCAGCACAAATTCCCCAATTCCAATTCTCAGGCTAGTCAGAAGGATACTATAGCTAATGATATAAAAACACACGGAGAGAACAATAATAATATGAGAATGAATACATTAATTCTATCTCAGCACTGCAAAAGGTAATTGAACATATAATGATAGCTATAAAGGGAAGATTGGAAACTGGACAGTAACTGTCCCCAGTGGCAAAGTCTATGAAGGCCCCTTGAGAAGGGGGATACTATCACCTCCTTCGAGGTCAAAGGGATCGTTTCTGCCCTCAAAGATGCTGACACTATTGCATTGATCCAACCATTGCATGATCTTCTCCCAGGTCATCTTCTCAACCCAAGAGAATTATGGATGTAATAAACAGGTAGATGAAGTCACAGTTCAAAGGATCTTATTCACCTCATTGTAATCAATTGTAATAAGAATCAAATTTGATCCAATTAACATTATAAGACTGCCCCAGCATCTCACTTGGATCTACCCAGTCAGAATCCAACTCCAAGTGAAATAATTAGAATGGATAACTCAAAAAAAGTGCTTATTTAATCAGAATTAGCCATAAATCAGACATACAAATTATGTAGGATTATTTGATGTATTTTATCTATTGAAATGTCTATCACTACAACAATACAAGAACTAATTAAGATAATCATGATGAATGCTGCTCAGCATTCACAACAAAGTTGCATCCAAAATAGGAAGAGACATCAGAATAACAGTTACAGTGGGAGAATTTGGTAGGTGGATAAAAATGCCAAATCCTATCTAAACATCTGCCTGTGTAACCAAACAAAATAATAATATCATTAAACAACATCTGGTTATCCCAGTTCCCTGGGAAGGACTTGATAGGAGGGTAAATACACTAAATGCAGTCTAACCATCTGGCTGCCTGTGCAGCCAACCATAATAATATATTAAATTGATATGCCATTTGATTCCCAGTAACTCTGAAAATGTGAATATAATGTGAATACAAAGTAATAGGATGAGCATCAAATGGTTGAATAGTATGATGAGCAGAGATATCAACGCTACAGTTTAGTAGTAGTTAAATAGATGGGATGGGGGTTGGAAACATAGGCTGGAGATAGTATCTTAAATTAGTGAAACTAGCCACACATTTTATGCTACGTCTTCTTATAATATATACATGAATATTCATTAATGGAAAAAAAAACATTATTGTACAATTGGAAATGCTGAGAGTTTATTGCAAAAAAAAAAACAATCACAGCAGAAAACAGAAATGTCTAATTAATAAGAATACCCAGAAATTTATTCTAAGCCTCAAATTACAAAAAGGCCAAACACTTCCATTACAGGCAAATGAATCACATAAGTAAATCCATTGAAAAGTGAAACAACTGCACTTGCTTCCTGTTTAAAAACATATGGAAATGCTCTGTGAAATTCACAATATTGTATGTGAATTTTTGATAGCCTTGTTCTTAACATTGATGATCTTGTTCATATTTTTTATGAAAATACACTGTTATTCAACACAGTGCTTTTTGATTTTTAGAACTCTCTTATTTTAAGAAAATTTCCCATTCATAAAGTTCTGAAGACATTTCTGACCTTTTAAGGCAAAAAAATAAATTAAAAAAAACCTGGCAAAAATAAAGGTGAATGTTTTTTCTCTCCAGCAAGTGTCCTTTATTTTTAAATAGAAATTCAAATAAGGACACCATCAAATTGTATAATTCTTTGTCTGATATTTGCCCTTTGTAGGCCTATTTAAAAGATGTAAAGAAAGGAAGAAATTAAATATTAAATTAAATGTGCCCCTGCATTAAACTTCCCTTTAAATTATCAGTGACTTCACTTTGATTGCAATTCTTAGATTTATTTATTAAATTTACATACCACCCTGATTCCCAACAATTCTGGATGGATGGATGGACGGAAGGAGCTATTTAGGGGGGTTGAGAGCTTTTGCAATTTTTTGTTAGTGCAATTAAAAAAATTAACTTAAGCTTGACTCCTTGGCAACCATTCAGAAGTGATTTTTAAAGTTCCTTCATATTTCAACTTCTACCTGTAGTCATAATCTAAAGATTAGAAGGTATTTTTACTTTAAATTTCCCATCCAAGTTCTAACCAGATTTGACCCTGTTTAGCTTTTGAGCTTAGACAAGGACAGCCAGATGTTGTTGTCTGCTGAGGAAAAAAATAAACAAACAAAGCTCTCAAACATCTTTATAATTTCATAAATGACATTGAAGGTACCCTTGGCACTTAACTGATGGTTGACCAGCAAAACATCTCTATTTTATTATCTTTCTCACTTTCCATAAGAGAAAGAAGAACACGATATTGACTGGTGATCTTACTGTCTCCTGAGCAATGCAATTTACAATAATAATATTCAAAAGTATCAATAGCTTTTATCTAGCAATCTAATACAAATGTTACTACAAACATTACTAGTAACTTTTCTCATATTTATTTGGTGTGTTGTTGTTTTTTAGGTCTTAATGGAACTCAAGTATGTCCAATTCCTATCCTGAGAGATTATGTTTATGAGAGAAATTTACCACAGCTTCGTTATCTCCGCTTGGACGGCAATGGAATCAAACCCCCAATTCCATTGGACCTCATGCTGTGCTTCCGACTCCTTCGGGCTCTTGTTATTTAAAGACTACTTTGTAATACAATGAACATCTTTGCTGACATTTGACTTGTTATGCTATCCATATATTTTGTAACATTTTTTAATTTTATTTTTCCTGCAATATTGAAGTATTTTCTAATTTTTCCTAGTAACTCCTTTACTTTAAATTTTAGAGATGGATTCTAAAAGCCAGAAAAATTAGTTTAAAACAGCTTTTGTTGTGGTATATTGTATGCATCTTGGCTGGATATTCAGGATTTGTCTTTTCACCTATGTTAAGCAATAATAATATAATCTTTATAGGTATGATATTACAGTACTGTAAATGTCACATTGCTGTGTTTAATTATGGAACTAACATCAGAAATCTTCCCCCTTTACTCACCATTTAAGCTGCTCCATTATTTTGCAATTAAAAAGTAAGAATGTATCTTAATCTATGGACAGAAAATGAAGATAGATATGTGTTTGAACTACGCATACCTAGAGAATGTCATTCTATCTTTTTTAAAAAAATAAAATGGTCTTCATTTCTATATAACAGCAAAACTTGTTTGAAGATTTACTCAAAGAGTGATGATAAGCTTTGTAAGACATTCATGTGTTTGTAAACCCTGTCTTGTTGAAAACTTATTTTCTCCATATTAGATCTAGATAGCTTAATCTATATAAAATATTGTATGCATATCAGATAGATACCGAAACACATATACATTAAATCTCTAAATATAAATAAAAGGTAAGCATAAAATATAGTAATATGGAATGGAAAATCATCAAGATTAATACTGATCATAAAGAAGAGGAATAGACAAAATAGAAACACAAAATCCAGCAACTTGAGAGGATACATCACAGACTTAGTCAGACAAAATAATGTAACAAGCTTTGAGCTCTTTGCCTTCTGTGTAGCAAAAGCAGCATTCCTAGTTGTCAAGGAAAGAAAACATAAATACTTAGGGCATCCTATTATATAGTTCTTCCTTCATACTATTTAAATTTAAATCAGAAAGAAGAAATTACTGAGAATGTTCCATAAAAGTGTGATCTTGTAATATATTTTTATGACTAAGCTGCAGTCTTGAACAAGCTCATTCTCTACTAACTGAACAGTGACAAATTGGTGGCATCAAGGTAATGATACCCAGTTAAATAGCAACACTTAGCCACATTTGGCTGATTAAAAAAATAATTACCGTATTTTTTGGAGTATTAAGACGCTCCTTTTTCCCCCCCTAAAAGAGGGTGAAAATTTGGGTACGTCTTATACACCGAATGTAGCCCCACCCACCTGTCGCCCTCCACCTCCAGAGAGCCTCTCAAGTAGCCTCCAAAAGGTCCTTTTGAGAGGCTGCCTTTGCAAAGAGAAACTCCTTTGCAAACTGACCTTTTGGAGCTTTAGGAGGCTGCAAATGCAGCTTCCAAAACAGAGAGCCTCTCAAGTAGAATTGTTTTTTTCTTATTTTCCTCCCCCCAAAAAAGGTGCGTCTTATACTCCGAAAAATACGGTAAATATGATTGACCTATTAATACTTGACTGAAGGAAATCTCACAGTCGCAGGTTGTACTACAAAGTATATGAGCATAAGCACAGACAAATACATACATACATACATACATACATACATACATACATACATACATACATATATACATACATACATAGAAAGAAACAGTCAAACTATATTATGGTCAAGAATATATGTTCATATAGCTTTAAAAAGTCATTTTTAACTAGAGGAGATCTTAACATTTTAAGACAAGCATTTCCAGCAGTAATAATTTATGCTTAGTTTAAATTCTGAATTCCAGTTCTTCTCAATGAATACAAACTGTCATACTGCCTACTGAATACAGAATATCATATGTTTATTAATATCGTTGCTAGATTCAAATCTCAAAATGAGCCTTGCACTGTCACTACAAATAGAATCATATTAATGACACTTAATTCAATAAGTAACCTACATATGCAGATATAACCTACCTACAGCTATGCAGATCTCAGTGGGTGTTTTCTAGACTGGGATTTGGATTGGTGAGCAATGTGAGATTCTGTTCTAAGAGCAGGTGGCATCTGCAAAGTGAAAAGTCTTTAATTAATCTAGCCATACTTGTATCTGGATCAGCACATCAGCATTCACTCATGGTTTAGTTATTTCATGTTTCTACATGGGACTACCCTTGAAAACTACTTAGAAGCTACAGCTGTTCCAGAACACAATGGCATAGGCAATTAAATTTAATATCTCTGCTTCATGAACTGCACTTCCTATTAGTAGTTTTCTGGATGCAACTCAAGGTGTTGGTTATCATCTATAAAACCCTCATGGTATATTACCTATCTTTTGCAGTTTCTGGTTACCTGTCTTTTGCAGTTTCTGTCCATACTGGCAATTGGGCACAGTCAACATGTGACTCATTGATTATAAACTAACACATAAAATATTTCATTTTTATATTGCATTCCAGACTATCAAAATGTATGTATGTATGTATGTATGTATGTATGTATGTATGTATGTATGTACGTACATATACATATGAAAACATGTATCTATTGTTTACTTGTATAAGGACATTGCTTTTATATAATTACAATAACACTACAAGCTAGAGTGGCTACCTCAAGACCAGAGTTTATTAAATGGTCGAAAAGAAAGTTTAAGTCTTAACCTTTTTCAGACATCCATTTCTGTGATCAACTGACTATCATACTCCTCTTATTCTTAAGCATTTTTATCTTATATGAAACTGGAATATGATCTTCTGCAACTATAATCCATTATTCAGGACATTTTCCACATTGTTTTCAAGTAGTTTTAGGTACTCTTTTCCATCATCAACATTTTCTGAAATTAAAGCAGAGCACAAAACATAAGAAAAATTAGAGCATGTTAATTTTCTATAAAACTACATTGTGATATCTCCCACGAGGCCCAGGTCTATGAAATGCCCATAGACCAACATACAAGATAGTCCTTAGGTTTTTTAAAAAAAATACTTTAAAATTAAAAAGGAAGTGGGCCAGCAAAGCAAAGCACCAGCCTCCTGAAGTAGGGGTGGCCTTGAAATACTTTTGAAGAAAGTAAAAAACTGTTAAACTGTGATAAAATAAATGTATGATAATGTACACAAAATGCACTATTAAATAACAGCCCCTAGTAGACTTAAAGTAAATGTATTACTGCATGTGGAATACACTACTTTATGATTAATTTAACATAATACTAAAACTCTACACACCTGGAATTTGTTTATATTTCACATTTAATTTTAATTATATTTAATATTTATTTAAATTTATATGATTGTTTTTATATACTTTTTATTCTATTGGATTATTGTACACCTCCAAGAGTCATCCTCAGTAAAATGATTGGCCATATAAATGTGATTAATATATAAATAATAATTAATAAAGAATATTTTTTTCTAATCACTAAGCAAGACTTATTGCTTTGTTTTCAGCTGAGGACAAATGAGTCAAATGTTTGACCTGTCAATTAAAAAAAAAAACATTAGCCTCAGTTCTTTATTTTTTCTTTTGAGGACATACAAAACAATTATAGTAAAGAATTTACATATAAAAACCTAATTATGAAATGAATTTGTAGGTTTTACTATAAATAAAAAAGTGATTTTGTCTGTAGTTAATGTGTTTAAACTTCACCTTTTTATTGCTATATAGAAAAGAAATGGCACTAAGTATTCCAGCTTTCTATTTGTTCTTGAAAATGGCATGAATGATGAATTAGTTATTTCAGTACAGACTTTGAAACATAATCTCTTTCTTCAAAAATAAATTACACCCAGCTACTGTACAAGGTTAGGCATTCAGAAGATGTTATCTGATTTGCTAAAACACAAAGAA
>JANHFK010002440.1:88415-111415 GCA_036250565.1 Sibynophis collaris | reverse complement strand
TCTGGATAGTCCTTTTATTTGCAAATAAAAGTTTTTTAAAAAAAATTTCCGCCTATCCTGTCTGGTTCATTGGTCCCACACACCAGGTAAAAGGACCCAACCTTTCTGAGATAGCACCAAGACAAATTGTACAAGTAGCATTTGATCAAGATAGTTGTGTAAGTATGATACTGTATATAATATTCAGAGAAGAAGACAAACTGTATCACTTTGTTTGAAGCAGCATTTCAAGATGGCTTCCAGATGAGCTCTGCCACAGAATTTGAAAACTGAATGAGAGGCCTAAAGTAAAGGTTAATGAAAAACAACAGTGTGCTTAATGTGGTAAGGAGCTATCTATCAGAATGCTAGCAATCAATATTTCAGCATCACTCTTCCTGAATACAGTAATTTAAAAAGTGGGATAAATAAATCTGATAATTAAAATTGCAGTAGTGATAAATATGGAAGGGAAGGTTAAATCAGAAGGTGTCTGGAATCCAAGTGATGAAACTCATGCATAATGTTTTCTTTAAATGTGAGTCTTGTTTCTTCTTTTTAAAAAAACAACAACTTTGCAACGTTAGCCATTACTGCCTTTCACAGTCCTTATTTAAACACATTGCAATTTTTGATTAAATATTTTTCAACCCAGACTTTTTTTTTTTTTTAAAGCCAACTACAGCACTTCAGTACAATGAATCCTTGTGAACATTTTTTGCTTTGCTTTGCTATTGCTATTGCTTTGCTATTTTGTTATCCTGCTTTGCTGGAATGGCAATATAATAGAAATGAAAGTGATAGTAGGAGACAATTTTAAAGTTTATCATGATCTCCTATTTGGATTATTAGCATTTAATCAACTACTTGACTAACAAGCATAGTCTTCAGTGATCCCAAAAAAAATAATTATATTAAAAGAGAAAAGAAATGGTATACTAGCTAAATAGTTAATCTATAAATTACTATATCTATTATGAATAAACAATATTTTATCGGCTAATTGTTAAATTGCATTTCAAGATTTACAGTTTTAAAAAAGGCAGCACCTAGACAAATTCTAATATCTGTTTAAAAATAATTTCATCCAATATTTTCATGTTATGTATTAACAACACAAAAAAAATTAATATTTCCACATGTAATGAATACTCTCCTCCTGCAGCTTGACACCACAGCCATCTACATGTAATTGGCAGCAATGTGTGATACTCAATACATCTTCAATTATCTATTCTTTCATTTTTTTTGTTAAAGTATCATCCGTTTGCTTGTTTCTCAAGAAATGCACATGCACATGACCTTTCGTTTGCCAGCTGGAAATCTTATTACATTCACTGCCACCAACCAGTAGATTGCAAACTGCCTAAGGTGAAGGCAGACAAGTAGGATCAACAGGTCATATTTACAAACACACCAGATGTGATGTGTTCATTTTATGATGTTTCCTAAATGCTTATAATACTTCATCTAGTAAATAATGTAAGCGTATAATTCATTTTTAATTCAACATTGTAATGTAGCTTACTTATTATCCTCTAATTCACACATCTAATCATAATTTGATTCATTTGTTCCATGATTAATTCAATTCAGAGCTGACATTTTAATACCTATAACACTCTTTCAAGATGTAAACAATATAAAGTAGCCATATATTATATGAAGCAAGCATACCTTATCAATACAAAGCAGTCATATTTTTTTCCAAAAATATATTTTTACCAAAATATTAAAAAATTGAAAAGTTGCCAAAAATGGTCTTATTTTTGTATACTCAAACATTCTTCATTTAAAACTTTCCCTTTCTATATAAGTATTACTTCCTCTCTCCTTCCTTCTACTTTGAGACAGAGTATGAATACCTAAAACTAGACTTGGTATCAATAGAGGAAATAAGCTTGGAAAACTACAGGTAGTCCTCCACTTATAAAAGTTCCTTTACTGACTGTTTAAAGCTACAATGACATTGAAAAAGTTACTTATGACCGTTTTTCACACTACTGTTGCAGCATTCCCATGGTCATGTGATCAAAATTCAGGCACTTGGCAACTGATTTATATTTATGATGGTTGTGACCTTCTGACAAGCAAAGTCAATGGGGAAGCCAGATTTAATTAATAATCATTTATCCATGTGTGTTTTGTAAAACTATGAAAAATACTTTTAAAAAATAGCATGAATACTTGAACAACAGAGCTATTAATTAGCATATTCATACTTCTCACTAAGAGAAAATCACAATCCCACATTACTTATCACAGATATATAATCTGATAACTAATTTTCTCCTTTCTCATTCTTCTTAAATCTTTGATCCAACAGATAATTTGTCAGACTCAAGGAAAATGATGTTAGATAAAAGATATAATGAAAGGAATTTAGTTTGGAATCAGGGGAATAAAACTTCATGCAGACACAACCTGTCAAAAAAAATTGGGTCTACAACCACATGGAGAATTAAAATTCTGGTCACAACTACATGGGCATATACTGTAGCTTGTATGTAATTTATATATTTATGTATAGTTTGTATGTAATTTATTCTGTGTGAAATATTTCTTTTTGGTCTTCAAACTGAAGTTCATAATCAGTCATCCTTTAAATAAGAGTCCATAAGAAAATCTACAGTCCATTTAAGTCCATTTTTGTTATATTGTTCAGTAACAGATGTGAAATCTGTTAATTCTCAGTGGAAATAAGAGAAAATATATTGGTTACAAATGCAGTGATATGGCAATATAGTCTTGGCTTTTAATTGGTTTTATTTGCACAAATTCAGCCATTTCAGTTTGTTTGTGAACTAGTGTAGGGCATGAACCTTTAAACCCAACTTCAAATTAATACAAGGGAACCATAACACCTATGATCTATTTAATTGAACTATATCCGTGGTATAGTTAATTTTGCATTAATACTTTTGCAAATGTTTGTCTTTCAGATATTACTTTTAAAAAAATTTCTGTACAGTGGACATAAGGGTTTTGCAAAACAAATGATTGACAGAGCATTGGAGTTGTTCCTGTCTACTACAGACATTTTGATGATTATCAGGTTTCTACACAAACAAAATGACAAATCTGTGCTATGTATTTAACATAGTTACACTTCAGGCATTATGAAGTTTAGCAAAATATTCTGAAGTAATTCCACAACATCCAGAGAATGTATAGCAAAATAGATACTGGGGAATCTATTCGGGGAGGGGGGGAGCAATAACAGCAAAGAAATAGGATAATGTACATGAAAAAGTATCATTCCATATATATTAAATTCTCCAGTTATTTTAAATATATTGAAATGATAAAAATGACTGCAACTCAAAAGTATCAATCATATTTTCTCACAAGCCCTTATGTAGACTAAATGGGGAACACACATATTTTGCAGAATTATTTGCACAATAGCCAAAATATCTCTAAACAGGATCCAGGGAGAAAAAGGCTGTCTACATTTGAGTTAACTGAAAGTGAAAGAGAGAATCAGAGAGACACAGGCAGAGAGAAGGACACAGAAAAAGAGAGAGAGAAATATTGTTGACTTAAACATGTTTCTTAATTGGACCTTAGCAAATTGAGCCAAACTAAAACAGATGGTGAAGATTTTTTCCTCCCCAGAACTGAGGACTTCTGTTATAATTATCTTGAGCTATGATCTTTCACAGTTACCAATACATAAATACCATTTCAATAATTCGGACTCAATATGCAAGCTGTGTGAAGAAGAGCAGCGTGGGAGAGAATATTTATTTCTCCTATACATAATCAGTGCTGGACAGATAATCATCAGTAATGGCTATCTAGTTGAATTGACTATTACTCATTATAAAGAACAATTTTGCTCTTTATAGTCTGTAGTGTAATTTGGAATGAGATATGTAATCTAATGAAAATCTATGTGGATATTCAATTGCCTACACAGACATTGCTGAGCTATTTTGCATTTTCTACAATGACATCAATATATTTTCTGCATCCACTCAAAAAATATTGAATGTTAAGCATCCCATGTATATCGGAGCATTTTTGTAGTATCACACGATTACCCGGATTGGGCCACCTATATAATGTCTTCATACCTCATTCAGTCTGTATTTACTGATTGCTTTATATTCCTATGCATATTTTAATACTGCAACATATTGAAATAGTTCTTAGAAAAAAGTATTAGAAAGATGGAAACCATTCATACAGAAATAGGCTAGATACGACAGTTTGAAGAAAATCATCATATGAAGCAGTGGTTGGCTGGTTGTGCACATTCAAAACAGATACACGGAACTTTGCTATATTATACAGCATTTCTTATCTGATTAGATGGAATTAACATTCCTCAAAATAATTGGGGCATGTAGGAACAGAAGAAAGATAAGTCTTGTTTAAATATTGTTACTAAAAAGGCAACAGAGCAACACATGCAGAGCAGATTTAATTGAACCATCAGTACAAGGGCAGATACAGTATCTCCGTGAGGAAAAATGTTTGCAAGCTGGAAATTGTGTGGCTATAATCTTAGCAATAAAAAGTGTAATATAATGAAGAAAATTTTGACAGATGACTTAAAACTAAACAATGATAAAGTGCTCCTAGGTACTTAAATTCCAAGGAATTTTGACTTTTGTAGGTAGGCTAGCCCCTGCATTAGGGCTTAGATTTGAAAGCAATTAGCAGATGGACAATAGTCCTTTAGATTCTTGAAGTAAAGTTTGAATAAGCTCTTTCAGTTGAAATTCAGACAGCTATAGTTTGTATTTTCTGACATTGTCTATTTTTAAAAGGCACAATTGTAGCAAACAAATGATATAGAGCCATTTGATTTAGTGGTTAAGGCACCTGGCTAGAAAGCAAGAGACTGTGAGCTAGCTGAGTGACCTTGGCCCAGGCAATCTCTCTCAGCCCAACTCACCTCACAGACTTGTGTGGATAATAGGAGAATGAATATGCTGGATATGTTCACCACCTTGATTTATTTGTAAAAATAATAAAGGTAGGATAAAAATAAATAAAGTACATAATAAGCTAACTAACCAACCAACTAACCAACCAACCAACCAACTAACCAACTAACCAACTAACCAACTAACCAACTAACCAACTAACCAACTAACCAACTAACCAACTAACCAACTAACTAATATAAAATAACCAGGAGATTATATGCATTGTTAAATATGGCAAGATTAATCTTGTACTACCGTGTTTCCCAAAAAGCAAGACTCTGTTTTATATTTTTTGAACCCTGAAATAAGCACATGGCCTTATTGCCATGCACTCAAAAGCCTGATTGGGCTTATTATCAGTGGATGTCTTATTTTGGGGGAAACAGGGTATATTCCATTACACAAGGCAATTAGACTGAGGTAAAAATTTTATCAGATGTTTCTAATCATAGTCTATGACAGTGATGGCTAACCTTTTCTGGACCGAGTGCCCAAAGTGTGTATGTGTGTGCACAAATGTGTGCGTGCATGCCTAAACCCAAGATGCAATGTATGTGTGGTCCCCCGCATGCACTCTGCCCTCAACACATGTGCCCCCCACATATACGCATGGTGCCACCACATGTGTTCCCCATGCATGCACGCACCCCATCCCACACATGCACAAAAGAGACCCAAAGATCAGCTGGCTGCAGGTAGGGGCACGTGCTTGCACGGCAGGGCTGAACTGGGAAAATGGCTCGTGTGCCCATCTCTGGCACGCATGCGATAGGCTTGCCATCATGGGTCTATGAGATAATATCTAATCTCCTATCACAAATTTTTCATTCTCTCTTTGCTTTATTGCTTCTTATTTTGGCCTATGATTTTTTCCCCCCAAAATCCTTGCTTACCAAGACCAAAGAGATTAATAAAAGGTACATTGCTAATCAGTAATAATAACATTTAGTTTCTATTCAAATATTATTTTAATCAGTATGGCTTGGTTGGCAGATATATTTCCTACAGTAGACAAACAGGTATTTTTTGCAAAATATTTAAAGAAGGTAAAATGTTTGCTTCTTTAGAGAAGCAACAATGGGTCTGCTAGAGTATTTCTTGATTTAAAGATATTCAGTGATGCAATTTGTTGAACCTAAGCAAAATTACATCTGCTTAATAACTGTTTGGATAGCAAACTTTTTGCAAATGTGTGTGTGTATGCGCGTGCTACATTATATATATATATAAAGTCCTTGAAAGGTTTTGGAAGAAATACGAATGTAATAAATAAGTTTTCATTTGACATGTTTTAAGGACGTGTGTGTGTGTGTGTGTGTGTGTGTGTGTGTGTAGTATGTATGTATCATAACTCAGTTAAATGCTAAACAATTAAACAGAAAATGACCCGACTGATGGACATTGAAAATCTGATTTTAGTACCAATTGTTTTCCCCTAAATGATGAACTTCTTTTACAATATTTAGTAGAAAACAATAGAGACAAACCTAATTCAGCTTTTATCAATCTTAAATCTGCATTCAGCGCAATTTCTAGAGTAAGACTGTAGAACAAACTCAGTAAATTCACAAGAGATAAATGGCTATTACTATTGATGTATAAATTGCATGAAAACTTCTGAGTAAAAATTTGATTTACTTCACAAGGCCATCTCATGAAAGCAATTCCCTTAGCAAAGGAGTCAGATTGGGCTGCATTCTGGCTCCATCATTATTCAATCTTTATATAAATTCCCAGGCAACCTGTCAGAACATTTTTTTTCCTGCCGAAGCTAGCACACAGACATATCCCAATGCTACTCTCTGTAGACCATACAATCCTTCTGTCCCACAATCCAATTGGCTTAAAATATGCCATAATATCATTTACCACTCTTTGTGCAGATGATGAATTAACAACAAATTATGAAAAAAACAAAAGAGACGTTGTCTTACCTGAATGCCGTTTCTTGGTGGATGCAGAGTAGGCCAGGCATGGGTATTGCTACAGTCATTCTGCCTAGAGACTGAGTCGTCATTTCGAAGCCACGCCCACTTGCCTCCTCCTCTCTCTCCAGTTTTTCGGTGAAGTCCCGCTGAAAGAGAGGCTAAGAAACAGGTCAGTGGCCACCCCTTCGTGTTAGTGACAACCAACCATGGAGGCAAGGCAACCGGGTCCAGCCAGTCAAGGGCGGGGCTGGCCTACTCTGGTGGGAATGCAGAGTAGGCCAGGCATGGGACATACCAAAGCCTACGGTCCAAGGGCAGGCAAGTCAAGGAGCTGGAGTCCCCGAGTCTAGGTACACCTTCTGCAAAACCCTCCTGCCGAAGGCTGCATCTGCTGAAACAAAGGTGTCAATTTTGTAGTGGCAGATGAATGGAGAGGGAGATGCCCAGGTAGCCGCCTGACAAACCTCCTCAAGAGAGGCCTGCATCAACCAGGCCGCAGTGGTAGCTGCACTCCTGGTAGAGTGAGCCATAATGCGGTCCGGAACTGGCAGGGCCTGCAGCTGGTAAGCTGAGGCGATACATGCCTTCAACCAGCGACCTAGAGTCTTTCTCAGGACTAGTTCTGCTATCTTATCCTCTGCCCGTAACCTACTGGCCACATCTGCCTGCTATGCAGGACGAAGGTGAGGCCAGTGCCAGGATCAGCTCATCAACTGCTGGTACTTGTAAAAGCTGTGTCAAGCTAGGGGCGAGATTGTAATACTTCTTATCATTGCCACTGGGTGGGGGAAGAGAAGCCGGACTAGGCCATGTGCTTTTAATGACCTCCAGAAAGAAGGTCGGCACCGGAACGTATAGTTGTTCCTGCTGTGGCTGGGAAAAGAGCCCATGACTATGGTCAGTAGTGTCTGCCGCTTGTCCCTGTCCAAGGTTATCCTCCGGAAGGCAAACTGTAAGCCATGCCTTATGCAGGAGGGACTTAAAGAGGTGAGGTGGGAACAGACCTGTAAAGGCCGGAGTGTCAGGGGTGATCCCTTCATCCTCTGATAATGCACAGTCCTATTGGGACATGGCTTCCTGAAAACTCACCTCACTGACAGAAGAGTGATGAGATAGCTGATCGGGAGATATCGAGGAAGCCCGTTCCATGGAGAATTGCACGAAGCCTGGAGAAGAAGCTGAGGAAGAGGAGGGTCACTGTTATGCCATTCTTGAAACAATGCCTGAAGAAATTGCCTGTGAAACAACCTGTAAAACATTTGGAGGCAAATCTGCAAGATTAATTGATGTAGAAGTGCCCACATGGAGTGGGAGAGGAGCCTCTGGCTTGTGAATGGGTCCAGGAGCGGCAGGCAGGGCCCTGTATGCAAACGGATCTTCCTGCAATTCCAAATCAGTAGGACACACTGGGTCTGACGAGAGGAGATGACCCCCCCTGTGTCCTCTTGTGGTGGTTTCTGGGGAGTGAGGGGCAGAGGTGCACCTCTCTGAGATGGCTGAACCACTGGCAAGGACCCAATATCAGCCCTGAGCTTCTCTGCCTTCGATAGAAGTTTATCTAAGGTCCTCTGTCATCTTTCCCTGTCTTTGAGCTCCGCCTTGGACTCCCTGGCAGACTTGCAGGTAGCCTTCTTGCCCACAGTGGCAGAAGATGCCCGTTGAGAAGACATGATGGCAGCAGACACTGATAGTGGGAGCAGTGGCGGTGTTGCCACAGAAGTGGATTAGCCAGCACACACTACTCTGACTGCACCTGGGGGACAGTGTCCTAGAGAACACTAGGGTTAACCAGCACTGGAAAACATTAAGGGTGGCCTGATTAGGAGAAACCCAGAGTGGCCTGCACCAATTGGGGTGCCGAGAAAATGTCTTCATTGGAAAGGGGGCGATAGCCTGGTAAATCTGGGCTAGGGCCTGTAGGCCTGCAAGGCCAGCTGGTGAGCAGATGGTAGCAACGGGCAGTGGTCTAGGATTCTATGGGAAGGCAGCTCCTTATATTGGCCCTATCGCTAGCGAGGCAAAACCAATCCGATTAGCAAAAAAAAATTAATGTGTGCTGGGCCTCGAACCCTCTGGGTACATGCTCCATGTCCTGGGTCCCCAGGACAATTGCAATGCCCCTAGATGATATTCACGGTGAGGACAAACCTTTAGAAGGCTCGTAGCAGCCGCCGCCTCTTCGGCGGTTTTCGGTGATCCAAAATGGCGCCAGCCATGAGGCGACGCAATTAAAGGCAATCCGGAATGGCGCGGCTCAATTTTAAAGTCCAAGCACCCCGGACACTGCCGGAATGAAAGCGACAGGCTAAATACCTGGTGGAGAAGTTTCTCTCTGCTGTTCGTGCTGCCCAGCACGCAGAGCTGCCTGCTTCCGCGGCTGAGAAGCTGCCGAGGCAATTAGCAAGGCTAATGCTAAAATGTCCAAGAACAAGCAGAAACTGCTGCAATGAAATTTAGTTTGAATTTAGAGTTGCCCAATTAATTGAAATAAGAGATTCAGTAGGATTATACTGAGAACTGACAAATTTGCGTCTCTCTTGGCTGACTGAGCTGAAAAACTGGAGATAGAGGAGGAGGCAAGTGGGCGTGGCTTTGAAATGATGATTCAGTCTCTAGGCAAAATGACTGTAGCAATACCCATGCCTGGCCTACTCTGCATTCCCACCTGAGAAATATTAGTATTTGCTAAGATCTTGAATCCATATTTGGCAACCAGAGCACAGAAAAGCTCAAAAAAGTAATGCAAGATCATGTGGAGAGACCTAGCCCACAGAATCACTAAGAGCTGTACATGGCTGAATGGATAATTCCATGAGTCATGGTGGCGCAGTGGTTAGAGTGCAGTATTGCAGGCTACTTCAGCTGACCAGTAGTGGTTCCTACCAATTCTGTCCGGTTCTTAGAACCTGTAGAAACAGTGGCGGGAGGCTCTGCCCACCCTCCCAGACATCATCACCGATGTTCTGTGTATGCACAAAAGCACCGCACGCATGTGCATGCTCCGTTGTGAACCAGTAATGAAGGTAAGTATAACCCACCCCTGTGACTGACTGTAATTTGGCAGTTCAAATGTCACCAGGCTCAAGATTGACTCATCCTTCCATCCTTCCAAGGTGGGTAAAATGAGGACTCAAATTGTTAGGTGCAATATGCTGTCTCTGTAAACTGCTTAGAGAGGGCTGTAAAGCACTGTATAAATCTAAGTGCTATTACTATTGCTTTTATCATGATTTAAATATATTATTGTTGTAATTTATTTTTTAAAAAACTTTATTGCGACTCTGAATTTTCTTCTTTGAACTGACCATAATCAATGTAAAATGTGTTAACCAATGTAAAATAATTGTTTTTTTTTGTATTCTTTATTTGTGTTGTCATCTGGTCTCTTACTGAAAATATATCTAAATAATAGTATTGATATTGCTTATGCTGCCCACATGAGACATTGTCAAGCTGTACAGCAAAGTTTAAATTCATATAAGATGATTTTTTGATGATTTTTTTTCATTTCATAACATTGAAATTATTAGTACATAACAGTGGATTGGATTCTATAGCCTAACTGGCCCTTCCAAAACTGTTTGATTATCTTTCTTTATAAAGTCTAAATCAAAGCATGATTAGAATTGAGTACCCTGGGGTCATCTTTATTAAATAATTAGTTGCAAAGTAAAATCTAAGCTTAAAAAGAAACAACATACTTAAAACCAATTTTCTTTTTTTTTTTTTTTGGAAGAAAAAGAGGTCCTATGTGACATTCAGAACAAGAGCCATAGGGGAGGTGATTAAAGAAGAAGCCAAACATACAGAAGCAATATAATAAGTCTTAAAGGCTCATCATGTACACACAAATATATATTAGATATACACACACAGTACACCAGAGAATATATTATAAAGAAATGAAACATAGGAAGGAAGACATAGAACCCTTCCTTAGCTGCCTAACCTCATTAACTCAAACTTTTTGATTATTAGTTGTACGAAATATAGACGTCACATGACTCACTCATTATCCTGCCTATCAACCAGAATGCTAAAGTAATGTTCTTAGTGTCTAGAAATAGTTAAATGAACCCATTAAAGTTTTGCCTTTGAGTTATAGAGGAGCTAATGTTTCTGAATGTGAATATATGTATTCCATGTTTATTTTTGAGATGGAGTAAGTTTTACTCTGTCTTTACTTTACTCATGTACCCAGTTTCCAGGAATACTCCTGCATGCATTACTTTTTTTCTGAGTTCATGTGAGAGAATCAGAGAATACTGCCAGTTCTATCCACACTGGACAATCCTCTCGGGTGCTGCTGGTCAAGAGTGAAATCCAGCAGGTTTTGATAGGTTCTGGAGAACTGGTAGCGGAAATTTTGAGTAGTTCGGAGAACTGACAAATACCATATCTGGCTGGCCCCAGAGTGGGGTGGGAATGGAGATTTTACAGTATCCTTCCCCTGCCATGCCCACTAACTCACACCCACCAAGCCATGCCCACAGAACCAGTAGTAAAAAAAAAATAGATTTCACCACTGATGTTGGTTAATAAATAAATAATTTAGGTTATTTACTTATTAATAACTTCACTGCAAAATGTCGCCACATCTTTTATCTTGTTTGTTTAATTTATGTGTAAACGGAAGTACAAATAATAAATTCTGGTTGAATTAAATGAAATTGCCTCGGACCCGAATATTTGTCATTATGGCATTCTTCTCATTTTTCATTTGTCAAACATGTATTCTGAAATTAGATGTTATGCTTTGTGATTCAAATGTATCCCAGGAAAACTGTAAATATATAATAAGTTCAGGGACTTAATTCACTTTGCCTTTAAAGAAAGATAGTAGAATTGTGCTCCCACACACACACATAAACATTCATTTTCAATTATGCTTATCAAACCATTTTGCCCCCCTCCCCCTTTGGTAGGTTTAAACAACAAATTATACAACTTACCCTTTATGGCTAATTATCTAAGGGTAAACAGAAATGTGAAGACACTTGAATAGTGTGCCACGACTCCTAATTTATCTGGGACCTGTGATCACATTACACTTTCTGGATTACATTAAAGATTGCACCCTGGGAGATAGACACCATCTTTTATCATCAAAGGGTAGAACGAGCATATTAATTTGATAGTCTGACCACAACACATAATCCCATTTGAGAAAGTTAACAAGGCAAATAAACTGCAGATAGTTCAAGTCAGAAGAAAGTAAGGAACATGTATGAATACATTTTAAAAATAAATACAACTTCTGTGGGATATCCCTGATTTTACAGATGTTTTTTTTGTTAAAATTTTACAGGGAAAGTTGCACATATGCAGAGAGATACGTGCTCTAGTCAAGCTGTATGTATCTGAAAGATGTTATAAGTAGTGTTTTATTATCTGCTGTTTTATTAGATAAATTATGAATGGCTTTTTACTTGCCACTGACACTTCCTATCAACCAGGGGAAGCAGCTTACCAGACTACAGCCCATAAATACTGTACCATTGAAATCCACAATGACAAAGAGTTTACTGCTAAATAATTTGCTTCAAAACTTACGGCACTTCAGCTAATCAAATCAATTCAAACAATATGTCATTTATATCTATATATAATGGTAAGAAAACACACACATTCAGACTAATGTAAAATTGAGCTTATTTATACTTTTGATAACTTACTCTGCATGAATTGGCATTCAAGGACTGAGCTGGAAAATAAATGTAAAAAGAAACAAACACATTGATAGATTGTAATGATTAGGTATTTTTTACACAATGTGCTCCTGCAATGAAGTATTTATGCTAATTCTGGAGAATTATTGGGTTGTTCATTTGTTTTATTTTGCATTTCACCAGAGAAAGTCACTGGAGGCTACTTTATGTTGATTGCTAATTGCAAAATGCAGAATATCTTACAAATGCCCAAATAAAAAATGATTTATATTTGAATCACTTACATGTAAGGACCCTAACTAACAAACATAGAGATCATGAATAATTAGTACATAAAAAGTATGCTTTGGGTATGTGCAATGAACATATGTTTTGCATGTACAAAAACTCATCTATCATTTTGTGCCTGTGTAAATTATATACCACACTACCACCACTATTACTACAAACACAAAAATCTTCAAAGAAGAGCCATCAGCAAAAGCCATATGGAATTCTTTACTGAGGATAATGAAATATATGGGCAATGGAACATCTCAGCTTGATTCAAATCACATTTAATCCTTCTTTTGTCTACTTTCCTTTCTCATAGTCTTGTTCTGTTCAATTTTCATAGATTTATGTACTGATGGACAGAGTCATTTCTTTCCAAGGTTTTTTTTTTGGATTAGAAGAATTCAGATTAAAATGTTTCTTTCAGCCACAGGCACTTTACCAAAAGTGAACCATGGAAATGAAAATGATTATAGCATAAGTACAAAGTTATATTCCATCTGGCACATAGACCTGAAAGCTGGCTTGGATGACTTTGGGCCAGTCATTCTTTTTCAGCCTTCAATGTCAGGCGACAAGCCAGTCAGTCTATTCCTGTCACAACCAATGGATCAGCACTGAGCTGACCAGGAAAAAAAGAACGCTGGAGAAAAACAATAGGAAGAAAAAAAAGTATAGATTTTAAGAAAATAGAGATCACTGGAGCATCTCTTCTGGGAATCAAATCAGGTAAATATGGTAAGTATCCTGAAAAGAGATTTTCTGACTGTTCAAGTCAGAATTTAATAAGGAAACGGTAGTATCTTAGATGGTCAGGCTCCAAGGCATTTCTGATCTTTAAAAGTAGAGATTAATAACTTGAATTGTACTTAGAAACATGCTAAATTCTACATCAATGGTGCAATGATCATAACTTTAGAGCTGATCAAGATGGGTGGGTGGAGAAAGACTACTCAGAAACAATTCTTTCCAGTACCCTGGTCACCTATGAGCTAAGAATATTCAAAGAACTACTTTCCATGCTGTCTATCTGGAAACTTTCTGTGTTTGTCAGTCATTTTAATTGAGCCTTCAATCTTGCAGAATTTAGTGGTTCCAGTTATCTCATCATAAGGAAATACTGATAGAAATGTCATCCAAAATGAGATCATATCTTATCTCCCTGAGGAAAATGCCAGAAGTCATGTGTGGCCAGTATATGAGCTGAGCTAGAAATTATTTGGGATAAAGCCATATCTGTCACAGTGGCCAAGATTTGCAAAACCATCGCTGGAACACAACATAGCAACGATAAAATCATCCAGTACTAAGAATCTGAATGAACTGATTGCCCTTGCACACCCATAGTAATATCAAAAGCACAGCCAGGGAAACTTCACAAATCTGAACTTGTATCTGGCCAGTTGAAAAACAATGCTATATATTATAAGGATGGCATACCTGGTCCAGAGTCAGAACCGATGCAAGAACAAAACCTCATTCTATTGTCAATTAGGTCTCAATGGAATAGAATAACAGAGTTGGAAGGGACCTTGGAGGTCTTCTAGTCCAACCCCCTGCCTAGACAGGAAACCTTACACCACTTCAGACAGATGGTTATCTAATATCTTCTTAAAAACTTCCAGTGTTGGGACATTCGCAACTACTGGAGGCAAGTTGTTCCACATCAATGATACATGTTACTTCTCTCCTCTCCTCTCCTCCCCAATGAAATCATAGACAAGGCTAATTTTATAATATCAAGCCGGCTGCAGATGCGAGCGGACGTGCTGGGGTGACTTCCAGCTCCGGAGTCCGGCTTACGACCCCCCCAGTGGGCTCTTTATGGAGCCAGGGCAGTTCTGGAGGGGTCGCCTTCCGTAAGGGTGGCTTGCTGGAGCCCCTGAATCAACGGCAGTCGTGGGAGGGCTTCCAGCCTCACCCCAGGCACTGAAGGGTGCAGTGGTACGTAGCAGAAATGCTAAACGCGTCCTCACCGACCAAATCCCGGGAGAGGCTTTTGAATGCAAGAATGTGGCAGCCAGCTCTGGGTGAAGAAATTTTTTCCATTTGAAATCTATTAGGTCTCTTCATGTTTTTTGTGTATTCAACTGGCTTGAAGATAAAAGGCGGGCAGGGGATTTGCCCCTCGGATACAAGCGGCGGTTTGAGCTCACTTTTCTCTTTCACTAGAGAAAAGACAGATGGATGATTGAAACCCACTTTCACCTACTTTGAAACAAGATGGACTTGTTTACATTGAAGAAGAGATGGTGATCTAGGCAAAGTGTTTGATGACTGTTAAAAACTTTTGATTGCTTCTCTCCCCCTCCCATAGAGGAGGGAGCAAGATGACCAACATCCGCCTTCTTTATTGACAGTTAACTTTCACTTCCTCAGACCCCTTCGAGAAAACTATTTGGCACAACTTTACACAACAAAGGATCTCTGTGTTGGAAGTGCTTTCCCCATCGAAAGGCTCTCACACTTCTTCTTTGAAGTGGATTCTCCTCAGAATTGCCTTATTTTTCTCTTCTTCTTTGAATGTGAAAAAACGGTTTCTGGCTTTTGATCCTGACGGCATCGCCGGACCTGCCTGGCTGCATTCTCTTCCAACAGCCATCTTTAGAGAAAAAGTTTGATGCATGACTGCTGTGCCTTTTAGACAATGGGTCCAAAAAAGGCAACATTTGGTAAATCATTATCAGCGCCGCCAACAGCCCCGAGTTTTGCCTCATACAGTCCGTCTGGACAACAACACAAGATTACTTCTCTTTTACAACAAGAAATGGCTGGAGTGGAACTGAAGGACATTCAGGCAATCAAGCAAATGTTGGAGGACATTAAAAAAGATTTTGCAGAATTTAAAAATGAACTAAAGGGTGTACAGCAGCTAACAGCAGAAAACAAACAGAAGATTGAGAGGTTGGAAGAGGGTGCAGTGGGTCTGGGGGAAGGGGTGCAGGCAGTTCAGAAGGGAAACATAGATATGGAAAATTTAATTGCAAAATTAGAATTGGAACGAATGTCTTTCTTTCTCAGGTTTCAAAATTTACCAGAAGAAACGGGTGAAGACTTGAAAGATGTCATGAGTACAATGTTATCAGATTTTATTAAGAGGGAGAAAGACCAATTATGGTGGGACATTGACCAAGCTTACAGAATTAATTCAACATATGCTAGAACTCATAATGTCCCCAGAGAAGTACATGTAAAATTTTTGAGGAGATCCATGAGAGATGAGGACTGTCGAAGAGGTGGTATTCAGCAGGTTCTGACCTGTTCTGGAGAACCCGTAGCGGAAATTTGGAGTAGTTTGGAGAACCGGTAAATACCACCCCTGGCTGGCCCCGCCCCCATCTATTCTCTGCCTTCCGAGTCCCAGCTGATTGAGAGGAAATGGGGATTTTGCAGTAACCTTCCCCTGGAGTGAGGTGAGAATGTAGATTTTTTTTATAGTATCCTTCCCCTGCAGTGAGGATGGAATGAGGATTTTGCAGTATCCTTCCCCCAGAGTGGGGAGGGAATGGAGATTTTATAGTATCCTTCCCCTGCAGTGGGGATGGAATGAGGATTTTGCAGTATCCTTCCCCCAGAGTGGGGAGGGAATGGGGATTTTACAGTATCCTTCCCCTGGAGTGGGGAGGGAATGTGGATTTTACAGTATCCTTCCCCTGGAGTGGGGTGGGAATGGGGATTTTGCAGTATCCTTCCCCGTGACTGACATATTCTCTCACATCCCTCCTCCTTGTTCCCAGTAGATAGTATAGAATTCTTTTATTGCCCAAGTGTGACTGGACACACAAGGAATTTGTCTTCGGCGCATAAGCTGTCGTGTGTGTATATATATATATAGTATGCTTTGCCAGCCAGCAGATCTGGTCTTCACATGCATGCTTCGTTTCTCGTAGTAATGAGTCACCAACACGCTCAACTTTTCTCTTTGTCTTCTCGCAAGGTACGGCTGCTTCCATTCAGGGACCCTCTATTCTGCGTCCTCTTCCTTCTGTATCTCTTTTCCTTGTTTTGAAGCCTCTTTTTTTAATGCCTGTTGACATCCTGACTGCCGCTCTTGAATATATATCAATGATGCGTAATACTTTTCAACTTGTTCCTCCGTTTCATTGTGTTTCTTACGACATTTGCGATGCCTTCAGCTTCCGTTGTACCCCTTCGGTTGGTAAAGCTGACCGATATTTATCCTTTCCCATCACAAGATCACTGCAGAAGGGGACTGCAGCCAAGAAATTAAAAGAGGCTTGCGCCTGGGGAGGAAAGCTATGGCAAATCTAGACAGCATTCTAAAAAGCAGAGACATCACCTTGCCAACAAAAGTGCGTCTAGTCAAGGCTATGGTTTTCCCAGTTGCAATGGATGGCTGTGAAAGTTGGACCACAAGGAAGGCTGAGCGCCAAAGAATGGAGACCTTTAAACTATGGTGTTGGAGAAGACTCCTGATAGTCTTCTTGGACTGCAAGACAGTCAAACCGGTCAGTCCTAGAGGAGATCAACTCTGACTGCTCTTTAGAAGGCCAGATCCTGAAGATGAAACTTAAAATACTTTGGCCTCATAATGAGAAGGAAGGACTCACTGGAGAAGACCCACATTGTCCATGGAATCGCGATTAACAACAACAAAGACTTCATAAAAGCGAACAACTGACAAAGGTAGCAAAAGGTTTGATTGTTCTTCAGCACTTATTTAGATTTCCCTTCTAGTCCCAGAGACCTTTTGTTGTTGTCGTTTATCAGATCGATTAATCTAGTAGGAAAATTCTCGACACAACAAAAGAAATAGCCAACTTTCTATAACACGCATGAGTTCAGTCCAGCTTTTGCAACCGCCTGCAAGAAAAAAACCCATCACGTTCGCCAGAAAAGGAGTCCATTTAGTTCTGGAACAGACTTCAGCAATAAATGAAAACAGAATTCATACTAGCCTTGGTTACTTAGTGACCCAGATGTTTTTTATCTGCACAATATTAGAGCTGTTACAGCTCAAACCCACAAATCTAAGCAAGCGTAATTCGTGTATTCTGCAAATAACATTAAGCACAGCTTTAGGAATATAAGATGCACAGTGCATCTTTCTACTGTTGGTTCTTTTTCTCAGCATCATTTGAAGACCACGGAGAGAGACATGAAAATGATATCAGTCTTCCTTGCTCTCTTCTACAGCAACAGGGGTGATTAAAATCTCTTCGGCAAGGAATTCCTTTGTTTTATAGGTAGTCCTTGACTTACAACCATAACTGAGCCCAATTGCTAGGCAAGACAGTTGTTAAATATGTTCTGCCCTGTTTTGTGACCTTTCTTGCCAACATTGTTAAGCGAATCGCTGTAGTTGTTTAATTGGTAACACGGTTGTTAAGTGAATCTGGCTTTCCCGTTCCTTGCCAGGAGGTCACAAAAAGTGATCACGTGACCTTGGGACATCGCAACAGCCGTAAATACCTGCCAGTTGCCATGCATCCAAGTTATGATCATGTGACCATGGGGATAATGCAACAGTTGTTAAATGTGATAAACAGTCCTAAGTCACTTTTTTCAATGCCGTTGTAACTTCAAAGCAGGGGTGGGTTCTGCTTACCTTCGCTACTGGCTTGCAATGGGAGCGCGCGTTTGCATATGCTTGCTTCGCTTGCAGCAATTCTACGCATGCGCAGAGCGTCCGTGATGATGTTCAGGTGGGTGGGCGGAGCTTCCCGCTGCATTTACTACCAGTTCTAAGAACTGGACAGAACCGGTAGGAACCCACTACTGCTTCAAACAGTCACTAAAAGGATGTAAATCAAGGTCCACCTGTACCAAGGTGTAGCTTTAGATTTAGAAACACCTTCTAGTTTAACTATTGACTGTACCCTCTGTGGAGGCCATCCGGTTGGGCAAGAATACTTTGACCATCTTTTCATCTTACTGAGTTTAATTTAAAAGACTTGGAAGAACTCCATTTCCTATCTTGTTTCTGCTGTGAAGTCTCTCATTTGGTTGAACAGCTCAAGGATGGTTCTACGTCCTAGTTTGGCAAAACAATCTCCATTGTGTTCTGGCGGAGGCTGGATTGTTCTCTGGGGTTTTACAACACCTTCCCTCATGCGGAGACAAAGGATTCTAAGGTGTTCTGCATGAGCCTTATTTTTTTTTTAAAAAAAGGAAGGAAAGAAAGAAGATGGAGAGGCACAACAACACCGAGACACCGTGGAAGAAGTTCCTTATCAGAGGTCACTTCAAAAAAGAGTTTGCTGGTAACTCGCGCGTTGATCACGGATGACCTTGGTTAAGTGCCGCGATCATGGATGCCGCGATGGTTAAGTGTGAAAAATGGTCATGAATCACTTTTCTCAACGCCGTTGTAACTTTGAACAATGACTAAACAAATATTTGTAAGTTGAGGACTACCCGTAGAATAAATCCTGTGATGGGGGAACAGGAAGACTATTGGACAAGCTGAGTCAGTTCAGTAGAGTCTCCAAGGAAAAGGAAGTCCTCCTCATCCTTGTCCCTCTTCCCTGAGATGACTTCCTCTTTCATTGTTTTCTTCTGTTCTCCATGCTTCCCTCTCAAGGAGAAGGTGGGTGGAGCTGATCCAGTTGACATTCCTTCATTACAGTAATGGGTTTTACTTACCTTTGCTACTGGTTCGGAACTGGGAGCGCGTGTGCGCGCACTTGCTTTGCTCATGCTGCTTCTGCGCATGCACAGAGCGTCCGTGATGACGCCCAGGCAGGTGGGTGGAGCCTCCTGGCGCCACTACTGGTTTGCCCAAACTGGGGCGAACCAATAGAAACCCACCACTGCTCCATTACTGCTAGCAAGATCCACTCTGCTTTGCCTGCAACTCCACTCTTTAGAGAAGGCTACCTCTCAGGTGTAGAGAACATAACTTCTAGGGCCTTTGATGCCATGGGTGTAAGCCTCAAGGTAGGTGATGCGCAACCATCCTGTGGTGTTCATTCCCAAAGTGCATAGCTAAGTGTCTATGGAGATTCACAGCTATCCAGGTCATGGTTGTCCCAAAAGTTCTTCAACTGGACAGTTGCCTCTTGAAAAAGCATCTTTGGGATACCTGTGCTGGGTGAGACAGGGAAAGATGGCTGCCCACTTGTCTTGTCCAGATCATCACAACCCAGAAAACTGGGAGTAAGTATTCCATTGTTTTTTCCTACAGAACAATAGCTGATATCCAGGGACAGAGGGTAACAGAAGGGAGTTCATTAAACCCTGTATCAGGAAGGGAGGCACATCTGGCCTTTATTCATGCCCTACTTCTGCAGTAATTATTTGTATGTTCTAGGACAAATTAGATTTATGGTTGGCCAATCAACCTTGACCAAAAAGATTAATCTGCTCTGTACACTATTAGCTTCCAGGTCCAATGTAAAGTGCTGACGTTGATGTTTAAAGTCTTAAATAGTCCCATCCAACTTATCTTGACAATCCTAAACCCTAGTTTCATTTTGTCTTTTCCATTGTCCAAGGCAAACTCTGTTTCCCCCCAAATAAGAGATCCCCTGATAATAAGCCCAATTGGCTTTTGAGCGCATGGCAATAAGGCCAAGCGCTTATTTCAGGGTTCAAAAAAATATAAGATAGGGTCTTATTTTCGGGGAAACACGGTAGTTGGTGGCTACTCAGGAGAAGATCTTCCCAGTTGTGAGATGATGACGATGATGATGGTATCCATTCAATCGCATTCAATTCCTGGAGATTCCTATGCGCCAGGTCTCTCCATGTCTTCTGATCCTGCACTACATCTTTGAATTGTTCTATGCTCTGGCTGGTGTCAGATTTGATGGTGTCCAGTCACCATTTTCCTTTTGCTGCTAAGTCTTCCAATTATAATTGCTTTCTCCAGTGAATCTCCCTGCATGGCATGGCCAAAATAAGTGAGATGTAGTTTTGTGATTTTTGTCTTCTAGTGACATTTCTGGTGTTAAGCATTCCAATACTGGCTTCTTAGTCACCTTTGCTGTCCAGGAATACGCAGGAGCCTTCTCCAATACCATAGCTAAAACGAGACGATTTTCTTCCTGTCTTCCTTTTTTAAGGTCCAACTTTTACAACCATAGTTATGATATATACTTATTCAACACTGGGTTTCAATGGGTTTTGGAAAGCAACTCAAAATTTTTAACAAAATATTTTTTACAGGACTTTGCAAGGCCTGGCAAGAATAACTAATATTATTAGTTTTTCTTTTTCTTTTCTGTTATTGAGAACTGTAATACAGTTCTTATATTGGCTTTAATATAACAACTTTTATTTCGATGTAAACCTCCCATGCTGATCACTTGATGAAAAGTTTGGAGAAAATATTTTAAGCAAACACATATGAAAACATTGTTGAACAGCTTTTCAGGAAAAAAAAATCTATACATTCAGTTGATCAAATAATGACAACTGACAAACTGCATTATTGAAACGTCTTTGCCAAGAATTCGTTAATAAATTCTGATTTCCAACGTTTAGCGTAGATCCAGTATTTTCCAATCATTGTTATATTTGCTGATTAGCTTTTTGAGAGCGTTAAAATTTATTTTTGTCTGTTACAATTCCTCTGAGCTTATTGAATAAATAAGCATGGATTTATTTCTTCCAATAAACTGATGTTCACAACTGTGTTTGTAATAAAATAATAGTATATTCCAAGAGAGTTTGGCTGGAGGAAGAGCATTTTTTTGCTCATTTATTTTAAAATGTGTCTAGATTATTTTTTATATGGTTCTTTCGGTGCCCTTCAACAGTTAAGGCAGTGTATTCTCATATCAAAGGAGCAAGAAATAAAGAAATATCCTCTCCTGCTCTAAAGCCAACACAATCTGGAGCCTTATCAACTACATCTGATCTTTTCTCATTTCTCGGCAAGGAAATGTGGAGGCATTTTTGCCAAAGTAGGCTTCTCACATTATAAAAAAAATATTTAAATTCTCCTATGCGAGCAGCTTTCATATGCCACTTCTATAAAAAAATGTAATGGTAACTTCTTGCAGGATGAAAAGCACAATATAAAAACATTGATAAATCTGATAGATCACGGGTGTCAAACTGGCAGCCCACGGGCCGGATGCACCGCACAGAGCCACGCCCACTCCAGTTCCGCCCACTCAATTGAAAAACATTGCAAAACATCACATGACGGCAACGTGACGCGCGGGCTTGACACCCGTGTAGTAGATTTGTCCTGGTATTTTTATATATTTTGGCCAGCTCATGATACCAATCATACCTAATACTCCTGCTTCCTATTTTCCCCATAAAACATCCCTGTGAGGAATTGAATTTTTATTTTTTAATTGTCTTGGCTCCAATGTTTTTGGAGGGCTACGCGGGCATGCATGCAGCCACACAAACACACACAGCTATACAGCAATACAAGAATATGACATGCATCTGAGCTGAGGTGGCACAGTGGTTAGAGTGCAGTACTGCAGGCTACTTCAGATGTGCAGTTCAACAGATCGAATCTCACCGGCTCAAGGTTGACTCAGCCTTCCATCCTTCCAAGGTGGGTAAAATGAGGAGGCTGACTCTGTAAACCACTTAGAGGGCTGTAAAAGCACTATGAAGCGGTATATAAGACTAAGTGTTATTGCTATTGCTATCTATTTATTGAGTGGGAATAATCCAAAATTGTTTTTTGATGGATCTATCAGGAACTTGGGCATCGCAACTATTATAATAGAAGAATTATATGTGAATATATCTATTCCATACGAAATAAAAGTAGCTATTTTCAATTGTAAATACCATTTTCACAGAGGATATTAAATACATACCAGATCTATGTTCTGCATTATATCCTGGAAAGAGGGATGAGTTCGAAATTGCTCAAAGAGATCCCGCTTATATAGCAGGGCATACACTAAATTGGGGTTATGATGGAGGGAATTTGTTAAGCAGGAGTTGATTATTTCTAACATCATTCGAATGACTTCTTCAATCACATTCAAATCCTGGGCCTAAAAGAAAGAAACAAAGATATTTCCAGTCAGGACAGGTATTAAACATACAACAGATATCAGAACACTTCATTACTTTTTCCCTAGGTTATTGTTCAAGAACAAATTAATTAAACTTTTTAGCAGGGTAAATAATTTTGATGGAACATAACACTTCTATTTATTTCCATATTTGATTCTCAGCAAAATTAATTTATCTTATACTTATACTTATACTTTATTAAATTTATATACCGCCCTTCTCCCTTCCGGGACTCAGGGCGGTGAACAGAC
>JANHFK010002438.1:163045-173182 GCA_036250565.1 Sibynophis collaris | reverse complement strand
GGTTCTCCGAACCAGCCACAGCTTCTCCTACCTACTCGATAGAGCCGGTGCGAACCGGGAGGATTTCACCCCTGATTCCCACCCATGTTGAAGACGGATGCCTTAAGAGAAAAACAATACATGAGCAGCTGCCCGTGTGAAAGTAGGATCTATGACAATTTGCCACGGCCAACTCGCTGTAGGTCAACTTGCCATGGCCATCTCACCACAGGACAACTGACTGCAGGACAAGAGTTAAATTAATACCAAAGAAATGGTGGAATAGAATCATTAAAGAAAGGATGCAAAAGGAGGAGACAGAATGAAATGTGAATGGCAAAAATTAAAATAATTTTTATTTATTTTAAATAATTAAATAGAATTATTAAATTGCCCCGTGGTGAGTTGTCTCATGGCAAGTTGGCCATGACAAGTTGTCCTGCAGTGAGTTGGCCATCATGAGTTGACCGCAGTGAGTTGACTGTAGCAAGTTGTCCTGTGAAAGTATCAGCCTTTCTAAATAATTGGAAAGAAATGATGGACACAGAGAAAAGGCGCAGACAAAAATGGACTGGATAATGGCATAAGTGGGGAAGGGGGGACGACGACAACATTATACAAATGATTGAGATGTGGGAATGCTTCACTTTCTTTTAAATAAACAGCCAGCTGTTTATGCTGGCTGGGGAATTCTGGAATTCTGGAAGTTGAAGTCCACAGGTCTTAATGTTGCCAAAGTTGGACACCCCTGCTATAAAAGATGTTTGAGGTTACATTTGGTTACATTTAGAATTGCCAGTCTCTTCCTTCCCTTGATGTCAGGGAACTCACTTAAGATGCTCCTAACAGGACATTGTGATCCTTGGATTGGACCCCATTCTTCACCCCTACTTTAAAATAATAGAAGATTTGAACAAGAGGCAGCAATCTTTGGTGTTGAGCAAGTTGCTTGCTGTAGTAGATATTCATTTTTTGTTTCCTTTACTCTCTTTTTTTCTCCCTGAAAGGTGTTGATAGCTTTTCTTCAGAAGCATCTTCAGCATCTTCACTATTTCATCCAAAGGACATTGTGACAAACCTCCCGGGAAGGCCTGCGGCGGTAACTTCCCTTGAAGCCATCACAAAGTAACTATGTGAACTTTGTTTTTCATGAGGAGTTTGTGGAAAAGACAGGATGCTGGGCTTAAAGCACAGGAACATTGTTTTTTCCAAAGCCTACCCTTTTAATTTAAGATTGTGAGCTGTCAATACTGACAGAAGGTCCTCAAAAGGGCATGGGTTTCAATTTTTGTTTTATATGCTGTTTCTCTGCATGGAATTAACTATGAAAAATGTCATAGCCAGGCTCTGCTGCCATTTTCTGTATTTTGCTTGCAATTTTTTTTTTAATGGTCTCGGTTTTTAAGGAGCATAGGATCTTGTCCTATGTTAGTTCAGAGATAATCCTTTGAACCCATTCAACAGAACTGAAGAAGCTTCTTGGATGAGAAAGAAAATGTTTTTAAAGAAAAAAAACCCAAGAAGGTCCAGTTGCCTTTTGGAAAAAGCACAAAGGACATCCATGACCCAGATGATTATGAATCTCCATAGACATCTTTCCGTCCAGTACTGTCAGGTTTTTCCTGTGACCTGCTCCAAATCCTTTAAACTTGAGACCCTGATGATGTATTCTGGCACCTTACCCAAGGCCTTTCTTGATTTGCTTTTTTCCTTTTTAAAAAACAAGCAAAAAACCCCCCAAATAAACCCTTGTCATTCTGAGGGCTTAGAGACACCACAACTTTCAGGCTGGGAACTCTCACCTATAATCCTTTGTGGATGAGGGAAAACGTTGCCTGTCCCCATTTTTCAAAACCTGGAAAAGAAGTAATGATGTGGTCACAGTTGCTTAGCAACTGTGCTTTTTCTTTCATGGGCCCAAATAAAATTCCCAGCGTTGTTCAGTGGCAAGCAGACACATAGCCAGGAGGCAACCGCAAGGCCACCCAGCCTGCACATTTTCTGTCATAGTTACTGATCCCGGACACATACATTTCTGAAATTATGAAGTGAAAAATCACCTAACAGCAGGAACCCTACTGGGTTCTAAACTTGGTGTCTCTAGACATATTGGCCTCTGGGACTGCCATGCTGTGGGGACAGCGTCTTAAAACAGCCTGTTTGGAAGTGGTTGCCTTGCCAGCACTCAAAACAGAATTGTCTCCTATGATGCAGTTTTTTATTTTATTTTATTTTTATGTTGCATTTATTATTTTTGCAAATAACGTATGCCAGCAAACGTATCCCACACACATCTTTCCTCCTATTTTTCCCATAACAACTCGGTGGGGCGGAGTGGGCTGAGGGAAGAATGACTGACCCAAAGTCACCTAGCTGACTTTCATGGCGAAGGCAGACGTTGAACTCATAGTCACCTGCTTTCTAGCCAGGTGCCTTAACCACTAGACAAAACTGGCTCTCATCTTTAAATTTAAAACAACATTATTTAAAAATTTTGTATTTTATTTATTTATTTATTTATTATTTTGATTTATATGCCGCCCTTCTCCGAAGACTCAGGGCGGCTTACAATGCACTAAGCAATAGCCTTCATACTTTTGTATATATTTATACAAAGTCAGCTTATTGCCCCCCACAAACTAAAAAATGTATTCCTGTTCCTTTTCCTTAGGTTCCTGGGTCCAAATTTTAATTTTGTTTTACTGTCTCTCAGGTTTCATTTTGCTTATATTATGGACCACTGGTTATTTTCCTGAAGTCAATGTTATCATTGAGTTTACAGAGAAATATATAAAACGCCTGTTTTCCCTGGTCTTGGCTCACCATTAAACTTCAAGTTCAATGCAGATTTATAAAGCTCATCTTTTAGGCTTGTAGAAGAAAGGAAGACAGCAGTAACAAAAGCACTTCCATGTTATTGCCAAGATAACTCATGAACTCATTATGAGTCAAACCAAACTTAAGAGTTTAACTTGACATATGTTTAATTTGCATATTATTAAAGTATGAATATAGACAGCTGTTGATCAATTAATCCCCATTTTCAAAACTTGCAGATCTCTCTGCAAGCAGAACACTCTGGTTATTTTTTCCCCCCTCAATACATTAAGATAATGATCTTTTCTATCAGTCTGGTTCAGAGTTGGTGCCAAAAATATATAAAATGCTTGGTTTCCCTGGTCTTGCTTCATCATTAAACTTCCAAGTTCTATGCAAATTGATGAAGCTCAGCTTTTAGACATCTAGACATTGGCATTGCCCCAAGGCATTTGCTGCCTGAGGTAAAAAATAAAATGCTGGTTTGCCTAATTCCACATGAGGTGTCCCTCAGGCCAGGCATTGAGTCCTGGCAGATGGCGGTGTTGTTAGAGGGGATAGGACAGACCAAGTGCTTTTGCCAGGCAACCTCACGTTCCGTCTGCTCATCTAAGAGAGATGCCTTATAGCCTAATGAAGCCTAGAGACAGGTTGCATTCTGGCATGGGTTTGGTTATACAATTTTCTGAAACACCACATTATAATGGAGAGGAGGCAGTTCCGGATAAATGTCTTTTATTTGCTCCTTTACTTTCTGTTTCTAGCATTTTTTAATCTTTTTTTAAAAAACCCTCAAATTCCATGAAGCAAATTAAAAAAAGAGAGAGAGAAATTCTTCCAGATATCGCAAGTTGTAGGACCTAGAATAAAAAACTAAGTTTTCTTTTAAAATTTAAATCAAGTCCATGGTTTTTTCATTCATCACATTCCAAAGACATATAGTAAATGGATTCTTTCTTAGCCAACTGGGGAAAAATAGTCTTCCCAGAAACAGAATTGTATGAGAGGCCCCACGCCAAAGTTTCCATTTTGTACACGATTGCTTGATTCAACTTTCCTGTTCTTTTTAGAGGCGGGTGGCTGGGGGTGGGGGGAATGGGATCTCCTGCTTAATATTCGTAAGCATAACAGGCATCAAAGAAAGGCTGTGAGAAAACAAAAGATTTTGCTGCAAGGTGTTCTTTGTATTTGTTCTGTTTCCAAGTCACTGACCTTTTAACGCTAACTTTGTTTCTTTTTTTTCTCTAGTGACAGCATATTTCAGATTATTAGCGTTTCCAAGGAAACGGGTCTGGGCTTGCAGATTGTAGGAGGCATCGACAAGAATGAAGGGCCCTTGGTGTATATTCTGGCAGTTATTCCTGGAGGGGACTGTCATAAGGTAGAGAAGGCAGAGAAGAGTTGGGGAAGAGGGTTTCTATCTCTGCTTTTCTATTTGTGACCCAAGGCGGATGTGAGTGTCATTGATTGGTGTCTGCCTATGTCTTAGAACTCTTTTTCAGAATTAAGATGAATCTTTAATTTAGAGGAGCAGCCAACCTATTGCTAGATCCTTCTGAATTTTGCCTTCCTCAAATAAAAATGGCCGTAGCTTCATTCTCACTACCATAGTCAACATCTTGATAACTTTGACAATATCCTGTGGACACCTCTGATGTTAGATGTTCTGACAGATATTTGAGACAAGAAAGTATCAAAGCTGGAGTATAGACTGGTTTGATCCAGGAACTGCCTGGGATCAGTCAGATGTCAGTACAGAGTCATCATCTTCAATGCAGAGGTTTTACCAATGAAGTGCTGTTTGTTTTGATGCTTTCAGGTTTCTTGTTCTATTGCACTTTGTGTTTTAAAGTTTCATGCGGCGCTTTTAAAAGAAATATTCTTAATCAGTGTTTTGAAATTCCCTTAACTTTCATATTGTGTGCACTGATTTCTTTATGTCATCTGGATAACATCCAAGCACCTGATACGTCTCATTAAAATATGGCACAGGTGATACACTAGGCCAGTGATGGCTAACCTTTTTGCCGTCGCGTGCCAAAAGTGTGGGGAGCGTGGGGAGGTCATGCGAATAGGTGCCATACTTCAATACTTCAATGCCCCTCCCGTGCACCGCCTTCCCATGCATGAGCCTCCCCGCGCTCCCCCTTCTTATGGCCAGTGGGCTTGGTAGGCCCGTTTTTCACCCTCTCCAGGCTCTAGAGGCTTTCTAGGAGCCTGGGGAGGGCAAAAACGGCCTTCCCAACCCTTCCAGAGGCCTTCTGGAGGCCGCAAACGGCCCATTTCCTGACTTCCGGTGGGCCTGGAAGGCCCAAAAATCAGATGGTCGGTGTGCGCATGCGTGCTGGGCCTGAGCTAGGGTAACTCTCAAGTGCCCACAAATGTGGCTCCGCGTGCCACTTGTGGCACTCGTGCCATAGGTTCGCCATCATGGCACTAGGCTGATCTTTTCTGAACTTGAAAGCCAAGCAGGGTCAGCCCTGCATAATTCTTGGATGAGAGATTGTTAGGTAATTTTAGATTATTATGGGCTAGACTGGGGCGTTGAAAAACATCAAGGAAGAAAGCAGTGACAAAAGCACTTCCATGTTATTGCCAAGATAACTCATGAACTCATTATGAGTCAAACCGAACTTAAGAGTTTCACTTGACATATGTTTAATTTACACATTATTACAGCAAGAATATAGACAGCTGTTGATAAATTAATCCCTATTTTCAAAATTTGCAGATCTCTGCAAGCAGAACTCTCTGGATATTGTTTTTTTAATACAGTAAGAAATTAGTCTTTTCTATCAGTCTGATTTAGAGTTGGTGCCAGAATTGGGCAACCTGGTGCAATCCATATGTTTTGGGCTGCATTTCCTATCATCTGTTTTCATGTGCCTTATTGTCTGCAACTGGTAGGTTTAGTTTCGTACATTCAAATGAAGGATGTTCTATTTGCAGTCACTGCCACAAGATGTCACCATTGTTGCTTGTATCATCACACATTAGCACAGCCTTCCCCAACTAGGTGCATTCAAGATGTACCAGGATTGCAGTTCCCAGGCTAGTTGGAAATTCAAGAAGTTGCAGTCCCAACATATCTAGAGAATGCTCAATTGAGTGTTAGCAATAGAAAGGTAATTGAAAGGAATCTTAAAGAACCATCCAAATGCAAGTGCTCAATAATACTGTAGCTGGAGTTATAAATCAACATTTAAGTGCAACCAATTAGCACTTATGGACCATAGGAATACAGAATGTTATTAGAGGGGAAAAAATTTAAAAATACTAATGGTGGTTTATTGTAGACATTGATCTGCATTCCAAGAGGTACTTGCATTGTTTTCTGTGAACCTTTCTTTCATTCCAAGTGTTTCATACTGACAGTCCCACAACTCTTGTTATTCTTTTTTTTACTCTTTGTGGGTATAATTTCCTGTATTTCTTTTGCAACGTCTTATTGCTGCATGCACACAACATAGAATCTCTTTAAGATAGAAACCCCAGATTATCAACATGGTATCTTGCTGACAATAAAGAATTCTTCTGGTACTACCTTGAGAAATAGCCAGCAGTAAATCAGCCTTCTTCTGTCTGATTTTAACTTCAGATTTCTGACTGAAGGCTGGTGAAAACTTCCTAAATGTATTGATATAAAAGTCAGTCCATCATCTTTGTATCTTTCTAATCGATTTGTTCACTGAAGTATGTCTGCAGTAGTCATTGACAGCAGAGTTTTTTTTTTCTCATTCCTTTGATAATAAATTAATCAAGCTGAGGGTTGGATTAACTAGTACAGAAATTCTCACAGGCTATCTGTGGTTTAATTACAACAAAGACCCCAGATCTCACAGAGCTGTTATTTAGGCAAAAATAATAACAATAGCAAATCAGTTCCCCAAGAGATTGATATTAATTTTCTCTTCAAATGCCCCACCAACTTTTATGAAAAAATCCTTCGACATTATTTGTAGGAATCCCCAGATATGCTGGATACATTAGAAAGCATGGAGAAAGCCTACACAAAACATTATTCTGAGCTTTGGTGAGTTTCTAATCTCATTTTCTTCTCTAAAGGCATAAAGCAAGAAGCTGGTACCACCTCTGTATCCTTACATATCCCACACCAGACCGAATACAATCTGTCTGGCTTCTTATTCAAGAGAAACTAGCAGTATTTTGGATGCCTGTTATTACAGAGAATTAAGAACATTGCTTCCTTTTAAATCAATAGACAAAACAACTGATTCTAAAAGAACAAGACATACTATGGAGTACATATTTTTTCAGAAACATATGCAATATGGCGAGATTTCTTTGAATATCCTTCCATGTGATGTAAGCATAGTGCCCTTCAGTGCCAGAGAACGATGAGAGTTATTTCTCCCATCTTCTCTGGGTGGAGAATACAGATTAGAGGTAATTTAGAGTAATCAGGCATACTGCAGAATTAATGCATTCAGATCAGTAAAATGGAGGCTCTATTACATCCCTTTAGGGGAAAATATAATTCTGTTATCATTTCCTTTTCCTGCATATGTTAGTTTATATATTGCAAAACAGCTAAGTCTTCGGAGGGGGCAATGGGCTTATTTGGGCAACAAGTCCCAATTGCTCAGATGAAACACAATATTAGTTTCATTTATATGAATTGCTTTTTAAAAAGATTTTTTACTACTTTACTTCCAGAGGGCATATTATATTATTTAATAGATTTTTATCCCACCTTTATTACTTTATAACAAGGGTCCCTGACCCCTGGGCTGCGGCCTGTTGGGAACTGGGCCACCAAAGCAGTAGGTGAGTGCACAAAGCTTCATTTGAGCCTGTGCGGGACTTAGGTTGTGTGCGCGAAACCTTCCCCCCACCGCAGAAACTGCCAAAGCCACTGCCATTAGTCCATGGAACCAAAAAAGTTGGGGACCCCTGCTTTATAAGTCAGCAGTCCCCAACCTTTATGGCTTGGCGGCCTAGCAGGGGGGAAAGAGGAGAACTGGCCCGTGTAAGTGGTTGGCTGTTTTTTACGTTCATGCGCATTCCGGCTCATCACTTGTGCAAGTCGAGATGTGCTCACACACGCCAGCCCACCATTCATATGGCCCAATTCCAAACCGGTCACGGCCCAGTAGGGGGCCGCAGCCCAGGGATTGGGGACCCCTGTTATAAGTAACTCAAAGTGGCAAACATACTCCTTCCTATCTCCTATTTTCCCCACAACAACAAGCCGGTGAAGTGGGATGGGGTGAGAGTTACCTTTAGCGTTTATACCTAAGACAGAATTAGAACTCAGTCTCCTGGTTTCCAGGCTAGCACCTTAACCCCTAACCAAACTGACTCACTCTTTTACATGATGGCTTGCTATTGAGTTCTCCATGCCATTGTTTATTGGGAAGACCTACTCAGGGTGAATTAAAAGATAATGCTTTAGGAATGTCAGCATGGAACAGAGGGAAAAAAATGAAAAACTGGCAGTTAAGGCAACATCCCTTGTATTTAGCATTAACCCTCCCCTGCCCTTTCACTCTTCTTCAATCTGACTGGTAACTTGGTTTCCCTTCAGAGTTAATAGATTTACACAAGTTTTCATGAAGCTGTTTGAACTGATGTTAAAAATCGGTGTGAAAACCTGTCCTCATTATTCTTGTTAGGATGGTCGATTGAGACCTGGTGATCAGCTTGTATCTGTTAATGGGGAATCATTGATTGGAATCACCTATGAAGAGGCAAGAAATCTAATCAACCAAACACAGCCGAGGTAACCGTTTGTTATAAAAACAAGCATCTCAACATTCATTTTCAGATTATGTTTATGTATTTAACTCTCTTAAAATTGTCAAAAAGAGTTTTGGACACATGCTTCTGAAAATGTGTGTGTGTGATCATTTTGTAAGTAATCATAGAAAATTAACATATATGACTGGATTTCATTGGGGGCTTCATTGAATTGTGCAGAACATGTTTTGATCATACCAGATGAGTTGTCTTCGTTTCTAAACACTGCCTGAGTCACAGAACGTAAAAAAAAATAAGGTCTTCACAACTAAACTACAGGTAGTCCTTGACTTATGACCACAATGGAGCCCAGCATTTTTGTTACTAAGTGAGACAGTTGTTAAGTGAGTTTTGCCCCATTTTATGACCTTTCTGGCCATATTTGTTAAGTCAATCACTGTAGTTGTTAAATTAGTAACACAGTTGTTAAGTGAAACTGACTTCCCCATTGACTTTGATTATCAGAAGGTATGATCACATCACCCCAGAACATTGCAACAGTCATAAATATGAGTCAGTTGCCAAGCGTCTGAATTATGATCATGTGACCATGAGAATGCTGCAATGGTCATAAGTGTGAAAAAAGGCCATAAGTCATTTTTTTCATTGCTGTTGTAACTTTGAACAGTCATTAAGCAAACTTGTAAATCAAGGATTACCTGTATTCACCTCTTATGTCAAAAGCCAGTAAAAACAGTGCAATAAATTTTAATCTTATTGAATTTGTTCCCTAAATAACTAGAAAACAACAACAGATCTTTATTACTTGGAAGGACTCAGCATATGATACCAGTTTACCATCTTTTTCATTCATTTAGATCAAATACCTCTTGGGAGATAACTTTCATCCGACATGATTCTGGTCTTGATGAAGTGGAAAATATGCATCCATTCTCTAATCTGCTGAGTTCAGAGAGATGTGGACTACAGAATGATCTACCCAGCCTCAGTCCAACATTGTCTTCTAATCAGAATATTGCTGCTGAGAAATCTGTCCTTGATATGGCAAGTTTAATTTGTCAGACAAAATTTTTGCTTTCCTTAAAAAATCACTGTGCTTTGAATCATTTTACCGAAGCAGTTAGATCCTGGCTGATCTGAAAAACCTGAGCAGGGAGACTCACTTAGTACTTTGATGAGAAACCATTAGGAAATAAGGCTGTAAACTAATCAAGGAACAATAACTTTAAAACTCTTGGAGGATAGTTGTATCAAACAATCTGCTGAGCCTTACCCATGGAGTCACCAGGAGTTGACCTCATTTCAAACAGAATTTTGCAAAATACATGACCACAATCAAATGTAATTTTAAAAAAAATAAAATCAGATTTCTTGCAATGTTGTTTATGCATTGACTATTTTTATGAATTTAGAAGTGACTATTGTCTTCTATAAGGGCGTACACCAAATATTTCCAAATATATAGCAGTAGGTGAGCATTTATTTGCATAAGGCAATTCCTTGGCAAGACTTTAAAGACAATTCTTTTGGGTCTTCCAGGTGAGCATGTGAGCTGCATTTGTGAATGTGGCATGCAGTCCGAAACCCTCCCCTCCCCCTCCCACCATTTGCCATGCGAAT
>JANHFK010002438.1:114994-129020 GCA_036250565.1 Sibynophis collaris | reverse complement strand
GAAAAAAAGCAAAAAACTCAGATCTTTGTATCAGTAAAAACTATATATGGATTTACTGTTCTACTATGGTATAGATCTTCATTAGTGAAAATGCATAGCTTTCTCCAAAAAAATACCATTAAACAGAAAGTTCCTGGAAAAAATGTCAATACCCATGTGCTTCACTACTTAAACAGTGTTGAATTTCTGCTTGGATTAAATCAAAAAAGCTTTTTTTATATAACCACCTTCACCACTCACTGCAGCACTCAAGGCACTGTTATAGCAATGTAGCAAATAATTTACCAGTAGTGCAAGCAAAACACATATAAATAATACATATAAATGCATATAAATGATAATCGAAGAGAGAGAACTTCAAATCAAGGGCCAGTCTTAATTTTATCCAGACAGCTTATTCTGCATTGCCAATGTTGGAATATATAACTGGATATACATCTCTTCCTCTTGTTTATTATTTATAATTTAGACATAGTGTATGTGTCAATCTCTGGATGTTATTGTATGTGTCTGGAGAAAGGAGTGGATTCTAGAAAACAACCTGGAAAAAGAGGTATATTCTAAAAAAATCTTTCATCTTCATTACTTTGTATAGACACTGTTTCTGATAACTTCAGTAATTTGCATGGCCACACCTTAATAATTTGAGATTACATAAATAGTAAGATGTCTGTGGAGACTCAGTCATTCAGGTCATGGTTGTCCCAAAGGTCCATCCAGGTCATGGTTGTTCCAGGAAGTCCAGTTGCCTCTTGAAAAAAGCACCTTTGGGATATGAGCCGTAAGAGATAGTATCACCTGCACTTAGTTCTTTGAAATCTAAAAATATTATTTTATTATTATTTAAAATTCTTATCTTTAGCCTTTCATATGGTGCAAAACACTATATTGATCATGTCTATAGCATTGTATGGTAGGATCCATTTTGGTGTTTCTGAAATATTAAATAAGGATTAACTTGTGGAGCATTTCCATTCTAGTTCCCTAGTGAATTTTCATGGGGAGTTGGCTTCTGCTTAGCTCTGCTCATACTAAAAATATTCTGACCCTAGACTATGGAACCAGCTCCAAAAGAAGCTTTGTTGATTTCTGTCTCTTTGATAGCTAAGCATGAAGAGAGAGAGATCGTTGCCAATAAAGCGTGAGCAACTGAAAAAAATATTATAACAGAGCTAAGAATTATACTCCTATATTCAGATTTCTGGCAGATCAAAAGAGCCCAGGCAATTATGTCTTGAGTGTTAACTTTGGATAAATTTGTTTGAAAATCTATTCATTTGCTTTCTTGGCTATGCATTGCATTCTCAAGAATATTTTCCAACACCCAAGGTCAAAAGTATCACTACATTTTCTATTCTGTTTCTTCAAAGTTGAACTTTGGCTTCCATAGGGTATGGTAGGAGAACCATTCTTTTTTAGGAACTGAACCACAAAATACACTACTGTATTTCCCCGAAAATAAGACCCTGTCATCTTTTTTTTGAACCCTGAAATAAGTGCTTGGCCTTATAGCCATGTGCTCAAAAGCCCGATTGGGCTTATTATCAGGGGATGTCTTATTTTGGGGAAAACAGTGTATCTGAAGTTAAACTCTAATTTGTGTTACTCTCCTAGAGAATCTTTTTCTTTTCATTCCTGAAAAACATCAGAAGGTTCCACAAAGAGCTGTGATCCATCACCTTTATAGGTAGTCCTTGACTTACGATCAAAATTGGAATTGGAATTTCCATCGCTAAGTGATGTGATCATTAAATGACCCAAATGCTTTTTCAGGAGGCAACTGGACTTTGTTGTTTTTTCTTTTGAAGATGTTTTGCTTCTCATCCAAGAAGCTTCTTCAGCTCTGACAGGATAATGGGGAATGGAAGTCTTTAAAAGAAAAAAAACAAAGTCCAGTTGCCTCTTGAAAAAGCATGTTTGGGACCACCATGATCTGGATGACTGAGAACCTCTACAGACGATCATTAAATGAGTCACGCTCAATTTTAAGACCTTTTTTGCTGTGATCATTAAGCAAATCACACAGCTGTTAAAGAAAACCAGCTTTTCCCATTGATTTTGCTTGTTGGAAGCCCCCTCAGAATGTTGCAAATAATGAGCATGTGACCTCCCAAGTCGCTGTAATCGTGAAAATACCTGCTGGTTGCCAATTTTGACCACATGATCACAGACCCACTATGATGGTTGTAACTGTGAGTACCAGATGTAAGTAACCTTTTTCAGCGCCATTATAACTTCAAATGGGCATAAATCAAGGACTAGCTATAATATAATTAGGATTATGACATTCCAGGTTGGAAAATGAGTGCCTGAGAAACAGCCAGAGGACAGTGCCCCCTTTTCCCTATAGTTTTGTTATACAGTATTGGAACACATGGGCAAAGAATTTCGAATTTTCTTCAAAAAAGAAAAGAAAAAAAATAGGCAAACAACGGAACCCAATAGTCCTAATTGGTATTCTCTTCATTGAAATGTGTATTCTGACTGCTGTATTACAAGCTCATCTGTAGCCTATAAGCTCAGTTGGTTTCAGCTTACTGAGTACAACAATTGTTCATGTTTGATTGCCTTCAGCAAAGCATGCAAAGGTGTTTTATTGCTTTGTTCAGTGCTGTGTGCTCATTTCTTCTAGCATTAAACTCCTGCTTGGATTAAAAATTAGTCACAGCTGGGTTTTTCCGTTTTGAGTTTAATAAGCCTCCAGATCCATGAAGATTTCTCTGATTTGAAATAGTGAGAGTCTTTGGTCTAACAGAGTTATATTGGTTTCTTTCTATAAAGATGATTTTCTAATTAGATTTTGAAAGCTTCAACTTGCCATATTTTAAAATGTCACCCGAATAAGTAAAGGAACAGTCTTCATACACATTTTAAATGATCACTTATGAGTTTTTCCCAGCTATAGTTCCTCATTTGTAGCTGGCAATCTGTACTCCCATGTGTTGTGAGGCTAATGGCAAGCAGGAATGAGTTTTGTTTTTCTCTAAATAGCAATTCTCTGTTGCTAATGCATATTCATACTATCTTTGCTCAGTTTTGAAATGGATGGAGTTCAGTAGATGAGTGAACATAAACCACTCCCTGACCTTTAATTCAGCGCTAATTCCCAGTGTAGATCTGTTGTGAGCACATCTTGTATTGACATAACATTGTGCCAGATTGGACATGCTTTATGCTGTTCTTCATTGGTGAAGTGCCATTTTATCTCAATCAGCAACAATGACAAATTAGTTCTAATTGTTTGTGCTGGAATCTGCAATGCAGGGGAAAAAATAGGAATGTTCCTTTAGCAGAATCTTATTAAGATGAAAAAATATACTTATTGGTGAGCGGAACCAGATTAAGGAACAGGGAAGTATGTAAAATGAAGGCACACATTTTGTAAAACTTCTCATGTCTTGACATAGTGAACAATATTTAGAAGAACTAACCATTATATCCAATGTATTCTGTCAGGTTCACTTTATTTTGATTTGGAGGGATGAGGACTGGTTTTCATTCAATTTAAGAAAGCATTTTGAAGTTTGTATGACCCCAAGATTTCTCTTACTTCCATCAATAATTGTATGGAGTCATTACTGGCTTCCTTATGCTATCTAATAATTTTGTAAATTGCAATCTAAAAAAATATTTTGAACTAACACTACTACATAAGCAAATTTAGCATTGAGCGACAGATGCTGCATTGTTTCCTCTCTTTCTGATCCTGTTGGCTAAAAGAAGATGGTAGCTTATGTCTAAGTGATATCCTATGTTTCTGTATCTCTACTCACGGAAGACAGAAGCATTGATTTTTAGTATTGTTATAGCCGCAAGGGCTTCACAAAGAAACATATTGTTTGAGGTGGACAGAGAAAGAAATCTGCCCTCAGAGATTAGAATCGCCAAGGGAGCAAGAGACGTATAGTAGGGAATTCAACTGAGGACAGGAAAGAGGCAGAAGTGCCTAGGAGATAGGGGGCTACAGTTTCTACATTGTGCTGTTGTTTGCTGCAAATTGCCTATTATCTGTGATAGCTTCTGATGTGGCTGAGATATCTTCAGGAAGCATATAAGGAAGCCAGTTCCCCATAGAGTAAACTCTCAGAGCTGTCAAATAGGACTTCAGCAGAAAAGATCAAGCAGGAGGGATGTTTTTCATTGTTGTTCATCAAAGGAACACAAAGATGAGAGAACTATTCTTGTGACCTGCAGGAGATGTGCCATGTTTGTTTTCTTCTGTGAAGATGACAATGGTCCAATTAAGAGTGGACTTCTGGGGGAGGTTTTGGTGAACTGAAATGTCTCATTGAGAGCAGAGCCCAGCAACCACGGCAAAGATTAAGGAGCCAATGAGTAAGTTGGTTTTTTGCAACGCATTTGGATAAGGAAGGGATGAGAGATCACTCACATGTGTGAGAAGACTGCAGAACAGTAGCTTTCTGCAGTCTGAACACCAGAAGATGGGTTGGCCATCTTCAAACAACCAAGATGGAGCCTTTAAATTTAAACCCATTAAATTTGCAAGCCACCCTTTCTAATCTCCTTCAGAAATTGCCTATTAATGACCGTAAACCTCTTAGTAACCTTTAGAATGAAAAGTTTGAAAAGTCATTGGGTGAGTTTATCTTGAACTCTGAACAAAAGAAAAAGTAGTTACAAGCTTAAAAAAATAGAAATAAACAGGAAAAAGCTAAATAAGATTTTGATCTAAGAATGTTATACATAGATTAAGGGTCCAAATAAATTTGGAATGTTGTTGACTTTTGCCATAAGACTTTGGAATTCATTATAAAAAATAAATAGCTTCTTGTGGGAAACAGATTCATTTTGGCTATCCTGGATATTGTAAGTCATATCAAAGATATGTTACTTTATGATTTTAGAAACTGGACACCAGACAGGACTAAAGATTATAAGCAGAAGATAGGAAAGAACCGGGCATAAAAAAGGAACAATCAGAATTAGATAAACTATTGCTAGATAGAGGAGAAAACCATAAAGAAACTCTATCATTACCTATTAGAAAGAGAGATGTTTGGGAAACAAGTTAAAGAAACGATGATAATTTGGAGCAAGAATTTTGGTTATAACGTTGATTTGGACAATTGGCTAAATTTATGGGAAAAAACTATTAAAATAACTTTGGCAGCCTCCTATAAGGAGAATATTTACAAAATGTTCAATAGGTGGCATCTCCCACCCATGAGGTTGGCTAAAATTAGCAAAAAATACTCCCGATATGTTGGAAATGTAAAGCAAACCTCGTATCTTTCTACCTTAATTTTATAATTGGTTGGATAAGAGGAGGTTATGTTGAGAAGGAAGATAACTAATGTATAATTGTATGTTTGGATAATTTTATCGTTATGATTTATAGTTGTTAGCTATAAGGATAGGTATATTGATATAGAACATAAAGAAACACAGAGTTTATTAAAATTTCATACATGTGATACACAATGTGTTGTAAATATGTAAAAAAACAAAAACAAAAAACAAAGACTTTAATATGTATCAATTTGAACAAGAAAGAAAATGCGAAAAACTGGGGGGGGGGTCAAACCACGCTCATTGTATGTTTTTATGTGTTGTTAATAAAGTTTATATTTTAAAAAAAAAAGATTATAAGCAGAAGAAAGAAAAGACATGTAAGCCTGTTCTTGATGTCAGTATTTTATGGGGACTGGGACTTACAAAATGACAAAAATGTTATCAGAAACCTTAAAAGATACATTTTAACAGTGGAGCCAGAAATTAATATCTAAAATATCACTGCTGTCAGTAATGATGTCTGCTTCTAGGGTTAGCGTGTGTTCAAGAGATGTTAATAAAGGAGTGATTGATGTGTAACAGATTTTATCTGACAGGATAAAATACTGAAAGTGAAACTACAAATGACAGGCCAAGAGAATTATTTGGAAAAGAACACTAGATAAGCAAAAGAAACTGGCTAAGACTTTAAAAATTAAAAGGCAAATGCAAATAATAAATCAAGAGTATGACCTAGAAAATGTTTTCTTATTAGATCTACAAAAGAAGCATGATAAAGTCTTGAGGAAATCTGTGATGGAATAAAAAAGAATTAAGGAGAAATCAAATCCTTTGATAGTTTGTGATTGAATTAAAGAAAAGAAGGAATATAAAGTTGATTTACCTGATCAAGATTAAAATAAATTAAGTTTTCTTTTGCAAATTCTAGCAACCCTTTATGGACTTTCTTGCTGACACCAGGATTGAAAAGTTGATGTTTTATGGATTTGCCTATAAATAAAGGATAAGGGCTGAAGAGACATCTATTTGTAAACTTATAGGAGGAGAAGAGTTACTAAATTTGTTTATACTTGTTATGATGAAGATCACTCCTTTCTTTTCTTTTCATTCTGTCCTTTTTTTTCCTACACTTTTCCCCCCCTCTAAGTTTAGTTTGTATTAGTTATACTATTGTAATCAAAATTCTTAATAATAATTATATTTTAAAAATTGTTCAGTCAAGAGTGTTTGGGTAGGAATTCAAGGAAGTGGTCACTACATTGGTATCCTTTGGTATAAATTGCCAATCGGGCATACCTCTTGAAACAGGTAACCAAATTTCAGGAAGAAGAAACATATTAATGATGGGAAGTAACCTGACCAAGAATGGAAGTTCCCCCAAATTCCTCAGTGATTCTGCGGTTTCATTTTCCACAAGGATGAGGAAGAGACATAGGGATCTGTTCTCCTAGACTGGGTCCTAACCAATAGAAAAGAAATGTTTGAAGAGGTTAAAAAAACTTATCCAAATTTATTGCTAACCATAAACTCACCCTAATGTGAAATGTCAAATAAATTTGACCACTAACCCCAAGAAAACCTAATCCAAACCTTACCCATATGCCAATATCAAATATTTACCTTAACCACTACACTAGCACAAAAATAACTGTAATATAAAATTACTAACCAGAAAAACACACTTATGCTACAGTATCCCTCAAACTTAGCTATAGCATACACCATTTGGTATTTTGATCCTAAGCCTAGCTTCACAATGTCACAATAACTAATAAATTCTCAATCAGAAAATAAATATGCAATTGCCACAAACCATAAAAACTCATCTAATAATATTATGCTAACTGGTGGCATAAGGAATACTTAAAATAATTGTAATTTCACTCTAATGCCAATAAAAATATTTATACTAACTCTTGTTCCAGAAATGGAGGCCAATAGCAATAGGAACCTAAGACTACCTCTAATCATTGTGTGGGTCTTTAATGCTTAGTAGTAGTGTTACATGTCTCCCTGCTGTGAAGAATGGCTGTACTTTTTTTAAGGCTAATTCTTTTAAATTGATATGAAAGATTTATTAGAGTACAGGTAGTCCTTGACTTACAACAATTCATATAGTACACTGAGAAAAATGACTTATGACCGTTTTTCACACTTATGACTGTTGCAGCGTCCCCATGGTTACGTGATCAAAATTCAGACATTTGGCAACTGACTCATATTCACAATAGTTGCAATGTCCTGGGATCATGTGATCACCTTTTGTAACCTTGTGACAAGCAAAATCAACGGGGAAGCTAGATTCACCATGTTACTAATGTAACAATTGCAGTGATTCACTTAACAACTGTGGCAAAAAAGGTTTAAAGTGGGGCAAAACTCAACAATTGTCTCACTTAGCAACAGAAATGTTGGGCTCTATTTTGGTCGTATGACAAGGACTACCTGTATTGAGATCTACCAGAGCAGGAAGGCAGGACATGTTGTGGGTCCCATCTGCTCAGTACATCTGATGATACCTAGAAGAAAGACCTTCTATGTGGTGGTAACTGTCTCCCTTTGGAACATCAGCCCCCTGGAAAGTGGGGAGGGAGATTAAATAGCAAGGAGGGAGATTGTCTCCTTCCTTGCTACTTTCCCAGAAGGCCCTGAAGACATGGTTTCTCAGAAGGCCTGAGGACACCAAGTTGATTCAGAGCCACTCGAGAGGTTTATATGATTGTGTTTGTTGCTGCCATAGGGTTAAGGTTTCCGGATTTTTTATATTGTTGATCTTGAATGTTGTATGCTGCCCAGAATCGCTGTGTATGATTTGATTGGCGATCTAAAATTATTTAATAAATAATTTAGCTGTATATACCGGTATATAATGTAACTTCCGAATCACTCACTTCTGGGTGTCTGCAAGACTTTTATGTCTATGTCTTTCTGATTTTTTTAACCTACAGGGAGCACTTTCACACTACTATAACTGAGCATCTGTCCAAACCAGCTGTCTCAAAATTCCCTTGTAGAGAATTGAGGGACATTTACTCTGGTTGTTTGAGGTCTCTTCATTGCATTGTACAATTTGAAAATATAAGTCTCAGAACAACTTTCTTCCAAATAAGCACATGCTGCACAACTGCAGGGACGAATCCTGTGAAAGAGGAAAGATGTATTTCAGAAACTATTATTAGTTTTTTTTAAGGTCACCCAAAGGAATGTGGCTGCTTTATCTTAGCAAACAATGAAAAATATTCATGGGTGAAATAAACTCCCAATGTGGTGAAAAAGTAACAATCCAGTTAGCAAGTGATCTTCATATTTTGATTATTAATTTATAGTCTAGCTTTATTTGCTTTTATTCTTTCATCCGGTTTATTTAATATATTTGACTTCTCATCAGTATGTGTTCTCTGAAAACTTTGAATAATCAAGAGAAAAATCCAGCTAAAATGAAGTTCAGAAAGACCAAAGTTTAAGGGCTTTGGTATCAGTCCTAATGGGGTCATTGCTAAAAACGTAAGAAAAAAAATTGACTAGGAATTAACCGATAAGCTAATGGCATCATCTTCATCAATGTGTTTACTCAGTTTTGACCAACGTGAGCAAAATACTTCACTTCTGAGTAAATATACAGTATAAAGGATTGAAATATTAGGAATTGAATATTACTGAGGCAAGGGGATAGCAACTCCCTTAATTTGCCTGACTACAAAATACCCTCACAAAGAATGTTTTGTATAGAATGGCCTTCGGCAGAACTGTTAGGCACAAATAACCAGAAGCATTCATTGCATTCAAAGCTCAGAAGAGTTTATTATTGCTACCTCAGTGCAAGAGTTTAGTCAACTAACCTTCAAAGCTAAATTGACTCTAGATGTGGGTCAACAGATTTCACAGGGGATTAGACTTGGGTCTCTTGTGGCAATGCAATGACTCCAAACTGATGACTTGTTTGACTCTGACTTCCAGTTCCGCATGCTTTTCTATAAAAACTACTACTGGCAGTGAAATATCTAATGACAACACTTCATAGAGACAGAGCTTGATGGTTCCAGACATCCTTGTCTGGATCTAGTGTTTGATTTTTAACTTTCACACTGTGAATCAAAACCTTAGTTTCTTGCTTGCTATTTAATCATGTCAATGACTACATTGCTTAGAGATAAGGTGTAAAAATTCATAGGCTAGGATACTCCTGCATTTTATTTAAGCACATGGGCATTTTCACAGGAGACAAGATGGGCAAATGATGACAATGACATAATTGTGCAACAGCTTGTGACTTACACACTTGCATGATTATCTCATTCCATGGATTTTAGAATCATCACTGTTTGCTGGGTATGTTGGTAAGTTGCTATTTGCAACACATTTTCTGGAAATTTCCTGGAAAACACTTGTATTAATAGGCTGTTTATGGCTAATGTCCAGTGAAATCAAACTCTTTCTCCGGACAGAAATTCAATCAAGGCTGAAATAGATTTTGGTGAGATTTCTTTTCAAATTGGCCAGAGATCTATAAATTAGTTTGTGCACTTGCAACTCTTCAGCTTTATATGCTTCAGAAACAATCTGCCTATCAAAGCTTTCAGAGCCCCTTTTGTAATAGAAAGGAGCTCTGAAAAGCTTAATCAAGAGGAAAAACTTTATTTTCTATCAACAAGTATTATATAGATTGCCATTTGTCTAGTCTGTACTTTACAAAATGAATAGCAAATTCACAAGAAGTCAAGAGCTCTGTTATATACATCAGACAAAGCATGTAAACCCAACCCATGAAATCTGCATGAAGAACAATTTCCTTTTGAAGGAAATTCACATTTAGCAGAGGAGAAAACTAGACAGTGTCGATCAAAACCACCAGCAGGGTTTTCACATCTAACATTTTAACCTCAAGAAATTAAGCCAGGGGGTTGGCATGATCAAGCACCTACAACTTACTACTAGAACCTTTCTAGCCGTGAGTTCTCTGTTTCGGCTTCTTGTTGTCGATGCTTGTTTGCCGACATTTTCTGAGTGAAGAAGCAAACAAGCAATCGGGATCAGAAACAGAGTGAAGAAGTTTCTGTTTCCATTTCTCTTTCCTTCTGCATTGGGTCCAAAGTAAGAAGGCAAAAATGAACAGTTGCAACAGGAGTGAAATCAAGGGAGACTCTCTTAGAAACATGGAAACCGGGAACTTGTCCTCTTTGAAAGTGATGGGTCTTTCAGAATTGGGTCTTAGGACATGTTCCTACCATGCATTTAAAATTAATGGTGTAGAAGGATAGTCCCATCATAGCCAGGATGTTCAAATGAGAGCACATTACTTGCAGGAAGTAAGGATCAATGTACTGATGTAAAGACTTTTATCATCTGCCTTTAAATTTTTATGCTGATTATTTCTTCTTAGCAAAATATTGTTTGTCTTGAAATGAAATAGTTTGATGTGTATATAAACATGTCCGAATGTGAAATTTGTGATATTGAGAGTGATTCATTCCATTTGTTTTTATTCATGTTTTCTCCTCCCCCTTGACTTAGGTCTGCCTTATGGTTGGGAAAAGGCATATACAGCAGATGGAATCAAATACTTCATCAAGTAAGTACATCACTTTCAGAAGGCAGTTATAAAATAGATAAATAAAATAAAGGTTTATAATCTTGGATGGGTATGGCCACTAAGGAATATGATCAGTATGCTATTAAAAGCATAGAAATATGCTCTGGCTGGCACATGAGGAAATGAAGAGATTCTTCTTGTTCAGTGTTAGACCAAGGCATCTTGCTACCTCAAAGTGATACACATATGATGTTGATTGCAGGCAAATTAAGATTCCCATATAAATAGATGTAAACATATAACCTTGTTCAGAAATGTTTTCCACCTCTTTATAAATAGTTATGTTGCTGCTGCTAATCTATCAATCATTCATTTTTATCTGAGTTTAGCATGGACTCTCACAGCACACCGATGCACCGAAGCAGATCGCTTCACTTTGCTGCATGGCAGAAGCAATCTGATAAAAAGGGAGGATGTGCAAACACAGGCTTGACTCAAAAAGCAATGAGCTTTTTTTTCATTGAGTTAAAAACTCTTCTCAGAATGCAGTTTAGAGGCTGATCAGTAACGGTTACTCTGCTTCTTAGCATTTTGTTACTATAAAAATACAGGAACTGTTTCTTCTTTCTGTCCTACACCTCCTTCATAATGAGTGTGTGGTGTTGGGGTGAGGGTGAGTTTGGTGCTAGGTGAGTTGTGTGCTTGTTCTTTGTATTAATCAATGTCATGTCATCACTCAAAAGGTGTTATACATTTATCAACAGCAAACTTTATCACTGAAACAAAATTAACGTGTGAAATTTCATCTCACTCAATTCAAACAAATGACTTTTAAAGATTTCCTCCAAAACAGAGTGATACTGAGAGAGATATTTTTGCAGAAGTCTAAAATAGGTTACTAATCCTCAGGAAGGATGGTGATCTCTCCAGTCCTCTCTCTTCCTCTCCTCTGCTCTCCTCTCCTTTCCTCTCCTCTCCTTAAAAATTAATATTGAGCCATTTTCTCATTTGTCATTTAAATCTCTGGTAATTAACAGATTTTCTTAATAAGCTTCCTTTGGAATAGACCAGTCCTGAAAGAATTTTGCAGACAGAAGCACTCTTAAAACAAATATAATGGGCTGAAACAGGAACCAGGATTGCCAAAAGTTTTCAAAAACTTAAATAATTTCTTTAAAATTGTATATACATAATAAATATACACTTAAAAACGGTGACACAGCATTTCCATTTATACAACACAGTTTAATGAGTAAACATCAAAATTTCAGTCAGCTAATCCCAAACAGAATTTGGCAAATTTTCTTTAGATTAAACATACAGTGCATTTTTATGTTATAGAAGACCCAGAACATTGAGGCCATATAGCACAAATAGCTTGAAATTACTCCTAATATTGTCCTTTTGGTGTTATTTACTTCACCTATAGCTAGGGTGTTATTTGCGTCACCTATATATTTGGCTGTTCCTGGGATATGGGTAGTAGTAGTTTGTTTCTCTTTTATCAGAAACGTCCACTGCCAAATAAAAGAGGCTTTAACTCTCCTAGTATTAAACAATATCAAAATAAACAATAACTAGAACTTCCAATAAAATGATTAGAAAAAAAGGAGTTGGCACTTCATTAGATGTCATCATTAGGTAGTTTTGATATTGTTTTGCATGATCGCTTCTACATACCTGAACATTTTCTAGATTGGAGGTTTATTTATAATTTTATATACAGAGAGAGAGAGGAAGACAGAGAGGTAGATTTAACCAAAAGGAAAACCAAATGAGAGGGGTGATCCCCAGTAAGCAAATTGGATCTCAGTAGATATTCAGACTTCAGAGATTTCTCCTTCACATATACTAGAATATCCCCTGGGAGGACTTCTGCCAAATATGGTAGCAGGAGAAACACTATTTTTAAGCCAGAACATTTTAGACTGGCTTCTGCCTGCCTCAGCAAAGACTTAATGACAAGATGAAAGTGCCTTTGTGAGAACAAGTCCTCCATAAACTGTTAATTGGTGTCCTCGCGCTGTATGGAAGGATCCATAGACAGGCATGATCAGCAGTCACCTCTCAGGGCCAGTCAGTTATCCAGACCACAACCAAAAATTGCTGCCGTGTTACAAAAAGGTATCCTGTCCTTAGAAAATCAAAAGTATTTTTAATCAGATGGTCCCATTCAGGCTTTAGTTTAACATGTATATATTATATATAGAAAAATTAATGGAAGAAGTAAATTTCTGTCTCTTCTCTCACTCTTTGGTATTTGAAATAGCTGCAGTTATGAGGGTCTTAAAATTATTTCCTACTGTTCTGTTTCCAGTGTACAAAATTAGGAACATGTCTTGGTTGTCATGGTAGTTATAATTCCCCATATCATTCTAATTTATAATCTACTGTGCCTGAATCCTTCAGTTTATAGCTCGGGGCTATTCTCTCAATTGCATTTCAACTGAAGGTGATGGGTTAAGTTAATTGTTGTAAGGGAAGAGACTAGTAAATGCAAGGGTATTATTAACTCAGCAGATAACTTGAATCTGTAAGTTTGAATAACAATGAATGCAATAAATGCTTTACAGAAATGGCATTGACTATTTTTAAACTGGAATAGTAAAATCAACTCTTCTTCAGGTTTGAAATTGACTCATGCTGACCACATAGGGACAGCCATGTTATTTTCTTGACAGTGTTATTAAGACACCTTCTGGAATGTTCTTTCAGTTTCGACAAACAAACCCTACACTTCTGGAATATGCTGGTGATCTCTTATTACAGGCTGGCTTATGTTTGTGTGGGAAAAGAACTTGTTTTTGTCTATTAATATAGAAATAAGTTCTAAAAGAAAAGTATACAGAATAATCTATTAGGTGTTTTATGAAATACAATGTCCTAAGAGTTACTTAATCTGAGATGTCAAATCTTTGCATAGATTGCCCAATTTCTCTGTTAATGTTCTGTTAGAACTTTAATCTGCATTATTTGCTAAAACTGGCATATAAAATAATATATGATCCTATAGTCATGCTTGAGCCATAGGAGACTGTCGCACACTTCACTGTGAGCTTTCTTGCACAGGATCTCTTAGAATGAAAGCAAGTAATGATTTCCATAGATTTTATTCACGTGATGACCCGGGGCGTAATACAAAGGTAATACAGCCAGAGAACTGTCCTTTATTAATACCAACTGTGCCCCAAATGTTCCTTTTAACTCTACGGCCTGTAGAGAGCTTTTCCACCAACCTGACAC
>JANHFK010002438.1:31665-44422 GCA_036250565.1 Sibynophis collaris | reverse complement strand
TCCTTCCTTCCTTCCTTCCTTCCTTCCTTCCTTCCTTTCTTCCTTCCTCTACTCAAGAAATACTTTCAAATCATGTTGCAGTTTTGGTCTCTCTGGGATAAAATCCTTAAGTCTCAGATAGCAAACTTATTCTCTTGTCCTTAAATACCAGACATCTTGAGTGGTAAGAGTTGCTTTGTGAACAAAATAACGTGGTGTCTATTTAATAAGCTCATAAAAGACTTCGTAAACTTTCCCTTTCCTTAAAAAAAGTATTTCTTTGAATCAACATCAAGAAGGAATAGAAACCCCGAGAGGGCTCCCAGGAAGTCTAGACGGTTGACTTTCAATAGGTGCTCTTCACTCTTAGAGGTTGCAGACATATTATTTTATCTCTAATGGTGGAATTTTTCAGGGTCTTCAAAGAAATTCAGGCATAGGGAGGTTTAGCGAAATGGAACTGTTGCTTTTTAATCTAATACATAATGCCATCCATTGCTGACAATCATAGTCTGTAATCTGAGTGGGCCAGAAACGCTGATCCTATATATATAATACACACACACACACACACACACACACACACACACACACACACACGTATATATGTATGTATGTATATATAGGTACAGGTATGTGTTTATGTTTATATATGTATGTATCACACTAATATGCATATAGAGAATGATTATATTCTATACATATATTCATCTATGTATTGTATCCACATATGTATGTGTATGCAATACATATATTTATGTATGTGTATGTATATATGTGTGTGTGTGTATTCCAACAGGAAAGGTATTTCATAATCAATCACTCCATATTTTCTCCATTAGTGTCCTCAGATGATCTGTTCTAGCTGCTAAAACTCATCAGACAAGTTTCTATTAAGCAATTAACTAGCTAAGCAGAAAGCGAAATAGTGCTTCTCCCAGAGATTAATCTACTCTTATTTTAAAAAAGAGTCTAATTCCTTTCTTCTTTTTTTAAAAAAGTTTGTTAATAGCCCCACGGTCATCAAATTCCAAATATTTAATTTCATTTGATGAAGGTTGAAGGAAATACAGAAAGGCTGATTAATAGAACAAAATAGATTGCCTACCCAGTGAACAGATCTGTAAGAATTTCATACGAATAACACAGAAAACAGATATTGCAACTGATTCAATTACATAAGATTGTTTATATCCATTGCCATATGCCTCTTTCTTGAAAGGGTGCAAAGGAATAATAAATCTGATTTTTTTCATCGCTATAAAACCCAGACAATAATAACAGGTGGCACCATTTCACTGAATCTTTACTACCAGCCACTGTCGGCATGTGGAATATCAATCTTCCTTCCAAAATAGTTGAGACAGAACATTGAAGCAAAGAAATGTTTTGTCCTGTTCTGTTTTTGCTGTGTTTTATTTGAAAGACAAAAATAGAGTGAAGAATGCTATAGAGCAGTGATGGCGAACCTATGGCAGGGGTGCCACAGGTGGCACGCGGAGCTATATCAGTGGGCACATGAGATTTGCCCTAGCTCAGCTGCCACGTGCATGCATGCATGGGCCAGCTGATTTTCGAGCCTTCCGGGCCCACTGGAAGTCGGGAAACAATCTGTTTCCGGCCTCTGGAGCACCTCCAGGGGGGTGGGGAAGGCCCGTTTTTTGCTCTCCCCGGGCTCCAGAGGCTTTCTAGGAGCCTGGGGAGGATGAAAATGGCCTTACCTACCTCCCCAGAGACCCTCCGGGGGCCGGAAACAGCTGGGGGCGGGGCACATTGAATTATGGGTGTGGGCACACCCACACGCGACCCACCCACACTCCTCCCATTTTTGGCACGCGATGGCAAAAAGGTTAGCCATCACTGCTATAGTGACCAAGATAAAGGATTTTAAGTGAAATCTGTGATGATCTATGTTTCTTCCACTCAGAGGAAAGAAGGTGAATGACAGATGCATTTAATTCAGGGGAAGATCTCAGAAACAAGGGGAAGGATTATTTAGCCTAAATATCATGTGTGGAGTTAGGAACTAGTAGCACTTTGGTTTCCCATACAGATAATAAGATATAATACATGGTTAAGCAAATTTTTTGTTCTAATGGGCTCTTTAATATAATGCAGGTAGTCTTCGACTTAGAATAATTCGCTTAGTGAACGTTCAAAATTACAACGGCACTGAAAAAAGTGACTTTTGACCGTTTTTCACACTTACGACCATTTCGGCATCACCACGGTCCCATGAACAAAATTCAGACACTTGGCAACTGACTCGTATTTATGACGGTTGCAATGTCCTGGGGTCATATGATACTCCTTTGCAACCTTTTGATAAGCAAGGTCAAGGGGGAAGCCAGATTTACTTAAAAAACATGTCACTAACTTAATAACTGGAGTGATTCACTTAGCAACTGGGGAAAGAAAGGTCGTAAAATGAGGCAAAACTCAACAAATATTTCACGTAACAACAGAAATTTTGGACTCAATTGTGGTCATAAGTCGAGGACTACCTGTAGTAGCGATGACAGGTTTTTAAAATGGCTGCCGTCATGGACATAGACTAGGATAGCACACTGCTTTAGCAAAAGTATACTGATGAAGTTGCTGTTTGACAGGCCTCCAGTCTTCCAGGGCCTCCCTTATTACCCCTTAGCTTTTCTCAGTCTATTTTGGAGCAGCCTTTTGACAAAGCACTGGGTGCAGACTCATCTTTTTTTATATTATAGAAAGGCTTATTGGACCTAGGTAGAATCCAGTGGCATTTTAGTTTTCTATTCAACGGTGAAATCTACTTACCTTTGCTACTGGTCCAGGCGCGCTCCTGTGCGCTTCTTCTGCGCATGCACAGAACCTTCTGCGCATACGCAGATGGTTAAAAAAGGGACATAATGACGTCCCGGCGGATGGGCGGAGCCTCCTGCCACAGGTGCTACCGGTTCGGCGAGCTGTATAGAACCGGGGAGATTTCACCACTGTTTCTATTCATCTACCTGCCTCCATTTTTGTTCCCCTTTTTAAAAATCAACTGGAGACTTTGGTTGATACCAAGGAGGGAAGTATGGAGGGGCATGTATTATATGCTCATAAACTGATTTACTTAAGAATAACATTAAGAGCAGTTTGCCAGTGAAAAGATTGAGCAAGAATCAGTATTTAGGACATAAACGTATCTCGTGAGATCCTGAATCCCTACGAGAAGGGGAGATGGAAGGGCATGGCTTGAGAATGCCCGGAAGTGAAGAAAGGAAGTCAAAAGAGATAAGATACCTGTCACAGCCTAATATTTACCTGGCCTGACAGATACTGTCTTGGTCTCGCTGACATAGATCGTAAGAGGGAATGCAGTTAGGCTCAGTCACTGATGTTAGATACGCCAGGCGTGCATTTGTAATTTTCTCATTCCTTTAAGAGGCAGCACAAAGTAGGCTGCATCAAATTCTCCAGCGCGCTGCAAGTAGACTCCAAAGTATATTTTTGGAATTAGCACATAGGGTACTTTCTCTTCATCTCCAAGTTTATTGTCTGATCTTGGCTGCAAAAAGGAACAAGCTGAGCATTTGTTTCTTGGCATGTACTCCAAGGCTAAAATAAAGGTAGTCTTTGATTTACAACCACAATTGAGCCCAAAATTTCTGTTGTTAAGCAAGACAGTTATTAAAAGTGAGTTTTATCCCATTTTACCACCTTTTAATAGGTGAACCTAGCTTTGCTTGTCTGAAGGTTGCAAAAGGTGATCACATGACCTTGAGACACTGCATAAATATGAGCCAATTTCCAAGAGTCCGAATTTTGATTGCATTACTTATGGGGATGCTGCAACGGTCGTAAGTGTGAAGAACAGTCATAAACCACTTTTTCAGTGCCGTTGTAACTTTGAACAGTCACTAAATGAATGGTTGCAAGTCGAGGACTACCTGTACAGAAGAATCAGCGGAAAGAAGGGAGAAACGTCAGCTCCATGCGTTGTATTCGCTGTTCATTACTGCTACAAAGATCCGAAACGCTTAAAATTGCCAATCTGGTTGCCACAATCATCAAAACAAACGGGAAGTGGGCAGCTTCCTTATGCGCATATTTTAAAGCACAATGTCTCCTTTTAGATGTGGAGAGGTTGTAGCTAGCCCTTTGCCAGAGGCTCATTCATTTAAAAGTGGGATTTAAGAAGATCAGATGTCAGGATTCCCCCCTTTGGCCTGGATCTGGAAGCACTTCAGAGAAAAGAGATATAAATATATTTGGCACAAGCCGATCCACATGCCAAATTTCAAACACGTAAACTTGAGCCTGGTCTAGTGATGCCTCGGCTGTGAGATCACTCTTGGCTAAAGCCGCTCCCCTCCTGCCAATCCTCGACACAGCCTGGGGTGGCTGGATGTATTAATCACAGATTTTGGATGAGAATTAATCAGAAGGTGTGGCATTAGACATATGTTAGCAATCAAAACTGCTCTTTCCCTCCTCTCTCGCCCTTCTGTTGCTATGATTGAATGAGTTAATACGCGACTCCGCTAATGTTTATTCAGAGCTGAATCGAACTGAGTCCGCGTGCAAGAATGTGCAAGAACTAGGAACGGCAGCATCACACGACCCGGCAAAGATTCCCTATTTTCTCCCTGCTACCTTTCAACATAAAGCATCTCAGACTGATCTTCACATAAAGCAGAGTAAAGTGGTAGAACAGCAAGATGGTGTTATGGGGTGATACCAGGCCAGAAAGAGATGCATCTTAAATAATCTTCCAAATATATTTTCAGAGAGCTGGGCTGCAAAAAAAACACACACACACCCCAAATACAACCCTGCATTTTATTATCAAGAAATGGCATGTTAACTGCTGCAGAAGGATGTTTATGATCGGTCCTGGTTTGCTGCAGTGTTAAATCAAACAGCAAAAATGAGTGTATCTATGAGGCAAAGCAGTTGCTTCTTCCTCCCCTAATATTGCACTGTATAATTCGGCTTTTGAGTGGACGCGTAAGGCATTTTCAAAATCATCAGGTAGAAAAGTGGTGCAGACTCCTGTATGGACAAGGCATCATTGGTAGACAATGTAAAGAAGAGGGAGCTAAATATATTTAGCCTTGAGAAGATAAGATGGCAGGAAATGCGATAGCCTCCAAGTGCTTAAAGTATCAGACAGAAGAAGGCCATGACCCCTTATCTGTCATTGCAGAGTGGAGGTCAGGGAATAATATGTCCATGTCCTCCACTTTGCAGGGGGTTGCATTCAGTGACCTCAATGGCCTAAGATTCTGTGGATATGATACCCCTGCACTAGAAAGTAAAGAGAAATTTCCTTTTTTTAATAAAAAAGTTTATTTTTAAACAAAGAGTACATCATTAATCAATCAGTGTGTCATCTGGGTACAGAATTTTTGTGTCATCATATTCAACATTTGCCACCATTAAATATACATACATACATACATACATACATGTATACATATATGTATACACGTATATGTCTTGCTCTTTCATTTTGGTTTAATTTATTACAACATATTCTTTCCAAATTACTTAATTTTATACTACTTTTTATCTATATTCAGTCTCTATCCAAAGATAAAATTGCCCCCATATATTGTACAACTCTGATTCTTCCTTCCCTTTAATTGCTAATGTTAATCTATTCATTTCTGCACATTCCAATATTTTCTTGATAACCTCTCCCTTTGTAGGGATTTTTTCTGCTATCCAGTTTTGTGCAAATACAATTCTCGCTGCAGTTATTACATATATAATTAAATATAAATATAATATAATCAATATAATCAAATATAAATATATCAGAAATGTTCTGACAATCAGTGGAACGACTTGCTTCCCGACATTGTGGGTGCTCCAACACTGAAAGAAGAGATTGGACAACCATTTGTCTGAAATGGTCTTGTGTTTCCTGCCTGAGCAGGGGTTTGGACTAGAAGACCTCCAAGGTCCCTTCCAATTCTGTTATTCTGTTACTAAAGAAAACCTCCTTTATCACTGCAGTTACGTTCCAGTTTTCTGAGTAGTCTAGGATGGTAACGGGTGTCTTTGTGATGAGTCTGTCCTTTCCATTCCAGTGTTGGAAGCTGAAAGAAGGAATATATATATTTTTCCACAATCAAACCAGCAATCTTGTTTGTAACCTATCCTTCAGTTTCCCTCACTCTCAGATCTGCCAGAGTTTAGATAAAATAAGGGTGTAAAAAAAAGCCTCAGTGTTTTCCTCCTATGTGTTTAAAGTAAGAGATCTTAGTAAAAAGAGACGTTTGGAGGGAAGGGCTGGCCCTGAGGCAAGTCTCCACTACATTTTGCCTCCCTTTCATTTTCAGTCAAGTGGAAGGAGCTTTGTCCATGGGGTTCCAGGGAACACAAGACAAAGGGAAATAAAGTTTGTCACCCTTCCTCTCCTGTAACCTTTAAAATAAGATCCACCCTCCTTCCACTTGTCAATGTGAAGAAATCTGATATCCCTTTGATAGTATGGTTGCAATGAGAAATTGGGTGCAGGGACTTGCCTCAATTAAAAACAGCGTATGTGGGGGAAGTACATTTTTGTAGCCATGTGCAATGAAACAAAGTGTCTTGTTTAGTGTAGGTTTGTAGTGTAGGTGTGCAATACAGCCCAAATGTATATCCAAATAACCATTAAAATTTTAATGGTTGCCAAATTCCTTCTTTCTTTCCTCCCTCCCTCCCTTGAATTGAATCAATAATTTTTCTTACTCTTTCCTGGCCAACATGAATATTTAGAGTTCGTTTTCTTGAAAGAACAGGAACATACAATCCAGGCACAAACCTTCTTCCTATAAATGCTGACTTTACAGTTTCCTAAGCAACACAGAAGAGGGGAAAAACATACAGAGGAAGAGAACTCTCTCTGTGTGTGTGAATATTTATATTAGTTCAGCCTTTCTAAATCTTGCTTGCCTTTGAGATGGAATGGAACTACCAGAGTCCCTAGCCAGCATGTTTTATATACAGAAGACACCAGGTTGGGGGCAAGCTATTCCTTAAATCATCTTTTAAGTCTTGGAATTTTTTAAATAGATGATTAATTTTTTTTTACCTGAGATTGGTTGATCTCTATCTCTTTCTGTGAAAGACAAGCTGAAGTGATGTTATATGACAGTTGCTATGGCAACACACCTACATCGTGAAAATAGACATAGATTGAGTTTCAAAACAGCAGATCTTGCAGATTTCCTGAGCCCATCAGATTGTACATTGCCAGAAGAACTTCAAAATGGACATAGACCCATGACCAATGTGTGCAGAGCAAACATACTGTACCTCTTTCAAGTCTTTGATTTGAACTGTAATTAATCTGTGTTTTTTTCCTGACACATGTAACTATTGCAAAATTCTTTACCATTGCTATATGGTCACTAAGTTATCTCATGCCATCCTGTGAGATAGCTGGTCTTAGGTTTTCTGCAAAAAATATGATGCTCTTCATAAAGTGCCATACTATGTATTTGTTTCTAAATCTGCCTATATATTTAGAAGGAATTCCACAAAGTGCAGTATGACTTATTTCCAAGTAATTATACACTGTGTTAGGGCCTATTTGCTATCAAGCCTTCTTGTGACTTTGGGCCAATCAGACCTAGAAAGAAATCAGTGACAAGCCATTTCTGAAGATATTACCAAAAAGGAATCAAGACTGACTTGAAGATGCACACACGTATTTGTGTAATATATGTCGGAATTCTTAAAGCTACTAGTAATTACAGTATATTTTCTTGCATGACTTGCCCATATTAGAATGTTTCACTTGACTTCATGGTGATCCAGATTTTGATGTTAGAATTCAGTATTATGGAAGTTGCTTACAATTTGTAGAAGTAGCAACTGCACATTTCTTCTTGTCCTCCTAAGTAACAGGTCCCAACATGACAGACAAACAGGCAGGCAGAGATGGTGCTAGATTTGTTTGCTTCTTACTCAAAACCATAGGAACTCTGCTAACCCCATCTAATCAATGTACTCAGGAAATTGATAAGTAGGCCATGAGATCAATAACCCTATTCTGTTATTGCTCCATAACAATCGATATTAGAGCAGGTTGCTCTAAGCAGTCTCTAGCCAAGACTAGCCACTATTGATAGCCTTCTTTTCTATGAATTTCCAGAATTGACTAAGTAGTTATTTTCTTAGGTAGTCTGAATTCCTTGGTTTAATTATTCACGGTATAAATAAATTATTGTCTTTCTTTAGTCTGAATCTCCACTCATTTAGCTTCATTGGGTGATCTCAAATTCCACAAACTGCCTTTTTAGCTGCTGTCTTCACACGTAGGCAATATTTTACAATATTGTAGCATTTATCTCTTTTAAACTAAAAAGTCTCATTTCTTACTCCTCTGAGGAGAACTTCCTCCACTTTCGGGTTGTCTTGGTTGGGTTTTTTTCCCCATCTTTCCCAGCTCTGGGACACCAATTTTAGAACCTAGTTCTGTTCAATGTATTTCATACTAGTATAGGTTGAATTCATACTGCACTAACCCATAACGCGTGCTTGCTTTTGGTAGCAAAGGGTTTGTTCAGAGAATCTAATCACCGTGGTGATTGAGCTCTGGTGGCGCAGTGGTTAGAATGCAGTATTGCAGGCTAATTCTGCTCACAATGCCAGGAGTTCGATTCCGTCGTTCCTGACCTGCTCAAGGTTGACTCTGCCTTCCATCCTTCTGAGATCGGTAAAATGAGGACCCAGATTGTTGGGGGCAATATGCTCACTCTGTAAACTGCTTAGAGAGGGCCGTAAAGCACCGTTAAGCGGTATATAAGTCTAAGTGCTATTGCTATTCAGATTTATGCACTTGCCATAGAGAGAGAGATGCCTGGTTTGTAGCTAGACACAGCAAAATAAATTGCACATTTTGGCTTTTTAAATATTTATTTCTTACAAGTGATGGGAAAAATGTTGCTTGGCAGAGAGATGGGTGTCATACAAATTTAATACATAAATAAATAAAAATTAGTAAAATGCTACTTTTCTTGTCTCTTTATTTTAAAAGATTTTAAGGTACGCTTTGGATAAGCAAGACCTTCAGCGAGTACAGATCATAGCCAGCGATGACCTCTGGGAGCCAATATCCTTTTTCATGCTCACTGACTCTGAGCTCCATGAAGCAGTCAATATTATTGGGTAGGGCATCTTTACAAAACTGATTCTTTCCTCATAACCCATTGCGGTCACATCTGATAGATAGCACCTTTTGGGAGAAAAAAAATATCTTTCTGAAATATTAAGTAGTTGCAATCTTTAGACTCGTGGGCTTTCAAAGTGTCAAATGACAGTCTTTTTTTCTGTTTGATTTCTTGTCAAAGGGACAAAAGTGCAGTTGTCAGAAACTGGCAATTTTGAATAGGAAAAATGCTTTTGTTTTCTTTTTCCATCTTCTGTTTCACTGCAATACGCAGGCTGCTTATTCCCTTCAGATTCTTACGCAGGTAGTGTGGAGTTACTATGAGAATTGGGACTGGGATTGCCATCACTAAGTGATGTGGTCGTAACCTGCAATATTATGTGTTCATATTGCTTAGCAACAGCAATCCAGGTAGTCCCGGTTGCTCTTGTTGCCCGTAGGTTATTAAGCAGGAAATAGCAGGACTCTAAAATAAGGACTGTGAAGATGTTGTGATCAGTCGTAAGTGCGAGCTGGTTGCCAAATGCCTGAATTTGTTCACATAACCTCAGGGGTACTACAACAGCTGGAATTTAGAATAGAATAGAATAACAGAGTTGGAAGGGACCTTGGAGGTCTTCTAGTCCAACCCCCTGCCTAGACAGGAAACCTTACACCACTTCAGAAAGATGGTTATCTAACATCTTCTTAAAAACTTCCAGTGTTGGAGCATTCGCAACTTCATATAGCACCATCATAATTTCAAAATCACTGAGTAAATGGAGATTAAGTAAGGATTACCTGAATTCAATAGATTTAATGTATGCATAATATTGGAAGAAGGGATTGGAACAGAGAGTTGGAAACATCTTTTTACCTACTATTTTTCCTCAAAATTAACTCTTCCACGAATAGTTTCATTGATTGTTGGTGCATTTGTACAACTTGGTCACAGTTGTATTTATTTATTTATTAGATTTATATTGCTGCCATGGTGACTCAAGGTGGTTTACAATATGTATGTTGAAAAATGTAGAGTTTTCCCAATTCAGGTTATTTATTTTAGATAGAAACAGATTTGTAGACATGTAGAAGAGATGGAGAAACCTTGGGTCTACCAAATATTCAAACTATATCTTCTGTAATCAACAATTGTGGGCCGTGTTGCCTAGATCTTATGAGAGATGTAGTTTCAATTGTATAGTTTCAACTCAGATGATATGCTGAAGTAGTCCCAAAAGGCAACTGGACTTTGTTTTTTCCTTGAAGACATTTCGCTTCTCATTCAAGAAGCTTTTTCAGTTCTGATTGAATAGTGGGTAATGGAAGGATTTATCATATGATTGTAAAGGATATAAATCCTTCCAATCCCCATCATTCAGTTAGACCTGAAGAAGCTATTTGGATGAGAAGCGAAACATCTTCAAGAAAAAAAACAAAATCCAGTTGCCTTTTGAAAAGCACCTTTGGGGCAACCATGATCTGCATGACTGAGAATTTCCGTAGACATATACTGAGGTAGCACTTCAGTAACTCTCCAGTGAATAAAAGTTGTTCCACTTGTCTTTCGTACATGGTTATTATAATAGTTTGCATTTAACCCTGGTTTCCTGCTGGCTATTTACATAGAAATCAACCAAGTGCTTCTTCTAGCTATTAGATAAGAATATGGATGATTTAATTTCCTATAGGAAAGATTTCAAAGAAAGCTATTCTGCTGACATTAGAAGTGAAAATGTCAACTTGCAAAGCTTTCAAGTTGCCATAAGCAGGATGGGAGGGAGAACTGACGGAGCTGCTTGATTGCTCTAACTGAAACTACATTCCACAAATGCCTTTTTATAGAAAGGTGCACCGGAGATTAGTTCTGACTGCATCAAGATCTTGGGAAATGCTGCTCCTAATAAATGACTGTATTTCTTTTGAAGTTTGGCTCATGAATTAATTAGGGCATCTTTTAGAAACTTCACAACACTCATCAGATGCTCTGGGAAGGAGATCTTGGAGAGAACTTAATGGTGATATGTATTGACCGGCATCTAAGATGATGGAAGACAGCTCTCTGGCTGTTGAAAATTGGCTTTTGGTTTTAGGAAAACACATGGATGTCTGATAAATCTAACATGGGCAGGACAGTGTCCCTGCTAAAGCTTGCTTGGTTCTGGAGAGTGTAAATTCTCTTGAAGTAAAGGAGGGGAAATCCAGGCTAGACCTGCCAAAGTTGAGGAGGATGATCACTAATAAGGCTGAAGATGATGAAAGAAAAATGGCTTTACCAACCTGAGAGAGAAAAAGGCCAGCTGCCAGCTGTATTGACAAAGGAAAACTGATGATCTTTGCTTGCATAGTGTAAATAGTCTTGTTGACGAATGTGGCTAGAAAATGAAAGTAATTGTTGTGTATTTGTTGAAAAAAAGGAAGAAAATTTTAAAGTGATCTTCTGCTCTGATTTTTATCAAAATGAACCAATAGAACTCTCCAGACACAGTTAACTCTAATGTTTGCTGGTTTCAATTTTTAAAGAGCTTTGAACATAACTTTTTAAGAGGTCTCTTATGTTTTATTGGAAGGATTTATGTTGGATTGACAATCCATAGCAGAGATTTCTGTACCAAGTGTTAGACTTCAGAATATATTAGTTGTTAAATGAAGATAGAGGTTTGAGTTATTTTGCATCTCTACATTTCAAAAGGAATCTAGACTTGTGTTTTAAGATACATAAATCAAAAGCACATTTAGGTCTCTAAATTCTGCTCAGTAGTAATGAGAGAATGCTGCCACATTGGTAAATAAGTGAAACCTTGGAAATCTTTTTTAAAAATTCTGTCTTTCCTTTGATCTTACTAGACAGCCATAAAGAAAACTGAGGCTAAGACTTGCCAACTGCAATCCAGGGATTATCGCACTGATTTACTTTTCTGGTTTTTCAAACATTTCTGACTTTTAAAATGCTGGATAAATGCTGAGCATTTATTGTAAATGGTAGCCTTTAAATGTTATTCCTGAATTCATGCATGAACGCTTTTATTTTCTATGTCACGGATTTATTATTGCTGTAGAAGTAAACTCTAAGGAGAATAGATGGGATCAAAGTGATTGCTGAAGTGCCCTTGAAAGAGTTATGAGTTATTTAAGACTAGTTGAGATTCCCAATTTTCCATATAATCATCAAAAATTGAAGCCCTGAGGAAATACCGTTATTAGAAAAGACACCATGCCTTCCATACTTTTCTAGAATGTTATTTAATCAAATGCATATATATGGGAGTTAAAACGTAGACTTTTCCCCCTGCCTAGGGCTCATTACCCAGGGACACAAACAGTGAAAACTGCTCAATTAACTCTAAAGAAACTCTGGTCTTCTGAAGACTACAGTACTTTCAACAATGAAGTGGGTGCTGGTTGCTGGGCTCGAATCCTGAATCAGAATTATGTAAATGGGAACATGACTGCGTATGTATCGATATGTCTGGTGATATCAAAGTGTATTTCATGACAATAATGTTATCTATAATATTGTGAAAACCTTACTTAATTCTTTTGGCAGTGATAATTGAGTCAAAATTTTTAACAAATGAAATAATTATGTGCATGAAACTAGGACCAGCTATTCCCCCCTCCCCCCCAAAGCTGAATTGTTCATAACAAGAACATTTATTCTGCAGATATTAC
>JANHFK010002436.1:71719-92079 GCA_036250565.1 Sibynophis collaris | reverse complement strand
TTCCCCTGGAGTGGGGTGGGAATGGAGATTTTGCAGTATCCTTCCCCTGGAGTGGGGTGGGAATGGAGATTTTGCAACATCTTCTCCCAGGAGTTGGGTGGGAATGGAGATTTTACAGTATCCTTCCCCTGCCATGCCCACCAAGCCATGCCCACCAAGCCACACCCACAGAACCGGTAGTAAAAAAATTGGGATTTCACCATTGGACTATACCACTAGCAAAAGTTATCATCACGTATATTTGACATCCGTCATCAATATGTTAAGGTTGCAGGGGGAGAAGCATTAGGACATGGACACATGTCCAGCCTCCTCTCCATAGGATTTTTCTTCCTTTCATTGTACAGAAGTCAGGGTGAGACTGTAGTGGGCATTTCTCATTTTTTTCTTCCTGAAGTCTAAACAGAGCTAAGGTGAGAAGTGAAAGATATGAAAGTAAATAAGCAAGCTCATTGTTTTAAACAACAGCTGTAAAGCAATCATAGAGAGCAAGATACAGTTTGACTATTTGTCTTTTGGCCTTAGAGCTATTATTTTCCAGATTTTTAGTTTTTGCTACTTTAATTAGAAATAGTTAAACACACTTTTTAATTTTCCTGACTTTATGGCTCTGTTTCACTGAAGAGGAACAGAAATGGTAAGCTGGAAATACGTTGTTTTGGCTAAATGCAAACTTTTCCTATCCTAAGTTAGCACAAGAGAAAATAATTACTTAAAATGTTCAAAAACAAGCAAATGGCAATATGTATAAGAAAATATGAGAGAATATTTGATACAGCTCATTTTGGTTTTACTGAATATTATAAATTTGGTATACAGATTTATTCGCTCTGAAGAGAAACTTTTTGATTTGTTACCATACTTCCTGCTGAGTCATGTCAACTAGCACACACAGGGCCTTTTATAACTATAATAGTTTTGCCAGATTCTTAGTTTCTGAAAAGTGATTTAACGTTTCTGAAGTGCACAACCCAATTCAGCATCGTTTATTTCAGCTTTTTCTCCTCCTGACACAAATATGGCACTTTTGGCGAGTCCTGATAAAGCAAGGGGTGGGATTCATGTAAATTTAGCTGGTGTGTATTTTTAAATTATGTATATATATATGTGTGTGTGTAGGATAATACAAAATATACAAGGACCAAATGGAAAAGGTTAACATTAACTCTGTCCTAAGCCATTTATTGTCTGAATAATTATCTTTAAGAAAACTTTCACTCATATCATCTTGGACTGCTCATCTAATTCACTGTTACCTTCATGTAGACTAATAAGCTCAAGAGATAATTTCTTTTCTCTCTGTCCAGCGCTTTTAAAAGCAAAGAAACTCCATCACTTAATAAATAAATTTAGTGACTCCACAGTTATTAAATTTCCATCAATCTGATTTACTCTTAGCCTCTATAAGGCTTTTAAAGCTTACATCTGCACCACGGCCTTTCCTTAAGATAGTTACTTCGTTTGCAAGACTACTTTTCTTAGTAATTTTACACTAATGGTAAACTTTCCTTGAGAGGATGCCCTTCAGATGTGTTGGAAAATTTGGAAGTTGTTGTTTGCCACACATGGCAACAGACCAATATGAACATGGATCAATACTTTTATCGTTTGTCATAGAAAGTTTGTGTGTGCTTTGTTGAGGATAGGATCTTAAAGGGGCTTAGAAATATTTTGAATGAATGAAATCATTCATTAATCCATTCTTGCTGTGAGTGGAGGTTATAAAAAATATGATTATGAGGTCCTTCTCATTATCAATTATGATTAAGTTAAGGTCATCTAAAGACAATGTTAACAGGAATATCTCCTGCCATAAAAACAATTATAAAATTATATAAATGATAATAAATTCCAGCTCTTCCTATTATTCATAGTCAGGTATCAGAATACCTGTAAATATTACTGCCCCTGTGGAATTGTCTCTGCCTGTGAAATGCACATGGGTTGTGCGGGAGTGGGTGGTGGTGACCAGATCTATTTCAGAGTCTTCCAGTGCTGGCTGTCTTTATTCCATACAGTTTCTCTGTGCCTGATGGAATCAAGACACATTCCTAAAAAGAAGACAAGGTAAGCATGCAGCGGCCAGCATTTTTGCTTTGAAGCAGTTTTAGGCAGTTGAAGCCCAAAAAGAAAAGCATAAAATTAATCGATCCAATATTTAGTCCTTAGCAGATGTAGAAGAGCAGTGGGAGAAACATAGATATATTAAAGGATTTCTGGGAACAGTCTAACACTATGAGAAGAGGAAGCTTTATGACCTAAAGCTGTGAGAAGAGGAAGCAGGGGAAAGATGAGTAATTTTGCTTGGTGCAGGAGGAAGTACCGGTAGTTGGATTACTGCTAGGAATGGGTGGGGGATCTGGCAGTTCTTGAGAATGATGCTGAAAAAGGAAGACCAAGTCTGGGGTAAGAAAAATAACATCCTATGGGTGATCCTGAGTGAGGGAGAGGGAAAAAGAAAGGAAAACACAACAGTAAGTTCTAAGGAATCTTAAATAAGGTACATTTTAGCCTTGGAAGCTTTTCTGTGACTCCTAATTTTCTGTTGGCCCAAGAAACTGGTTTGATTTTGTTATTCCGAAGCTCGGACTCAACTGTGCCTTGCATTTAGGATTTTTTCTTTGTCTTTTAGGTTCTTTCTATGATTGGTTCACTTACCACAGTGGCTAATTTTTGATACTACTCATATTTCCCCAACATTCTAAATATGTCCAAAACCCTAAAAAAACCTTGTATTAAAAGAACTAAGTGTGCTGCTGTAAACTGCAGAATCATGTATCATTAATTGGTTTTTTAAATGCAGTATTTTTGAGCTGCCCTTCTACAAAGTTATGTAGACTTCAATTCCCGGAATTTCCCAGATAGCACAGTTGTTCCTGGGAATCCTGGGAGTTGAAATGCTTGTATCTAAAGCATGGCAAAGTTTTTTTATGACCTTACACAGATGTAGTAACTACAGGTAGTCCTAGACTTATAACAGTTCATTTAGTGATCGTTCAAAGTTGCAACGGCACTGAAAAAAGTGACTTATTACCATTTTCACACTTATGACCATTGTCCATATGGTCACGTGATCAAAATTCGGATTTTGCAGTGTTCCGGGGTCATGTGATCATCTTTTACGATTTTCTGAGAAGGAAAGTCAAGATTCACTTAACAACCAGGTTACTAACTTAACAATTGCAATGATTCACTTAACAACCATGGCAGCAAAAATGGGGCAAAACTCGCTTAATGAATGTCTCAGCAACATAAATTTTGGGCTCAATTTTTATTATAAGTCAAGGACTCTCTATATTATGTGATTTTTTCTATGAATTAAATAAAATATCACTAGCAGTTATGTTTCATTGCTAGTTAGTTGGAGGCTAGTCTGCATACCACCCTGTTGTTTTATCATTGTTAAAAGAATTGCATGTGCCATTGTCTCTAGAACTACAGTGCAAAGGAAGCACAAAGAGACTGAAAATGTTTATGGGACCATAAAATTGCTCCATGGTATTAAAATGTATGTGAACAGATGTGCTGGTTTCCCAAAGTTAACTGTGCCAGAAGAATTACACTAAAATGGAAACACGGTTTAAAATTGCTGCATGATTTTTATGTCCTCCTGGAATGAGTAATTGTTTGCTAATAGTTTTCTTCTTAGATGGATGTGATAAATTATGGCTGCCAGAGCAACTCTGACTTCAACATTTGTGGTCCCGCAGAAAAGATGTTCCAATAGAGAAAGGAACACATCTGACATGGAAATGGAACATTGTGGCAATGGAACTGGCTTCATTTCTTGAGGGATTTCCAAATTAAGCTCTTCATCTCATCTGATCTGGTCTACTGATTTCACAGGAAGGATTTTTAAAAGAATGAAGGCCGAATAAAGCACACTACCTCAGATTAATTGGCACGAGATATACTCCCTATACCTAATATTCAGAATTGTCTCTGAAAAGAGATTGTGTAATCAAGCTGTGAAGTACTTTAGATTCAATTTCCAAAAGGTGTTTCTGAACAAGTAGACACTCAAATGTAACATTGGTCTTAAAGCAGCCATGCCCCTTGAAAGACTCTAGAAGAGTGCAGAGAAGAGCAACAAAGATGATTAGAGGACTGGAGACTAAAATATATAAAGAACGGTTGCTATAACTGGGTATACCTAGTTTGATGAAAAAAAGGACTAGAGGTGACATGTTAGCAGTGTTCCTCTACAAAGAAGAGGGAGTCAAGCTATTCTCCAAAGCACCTGAGGGCAGGACCAGAAGCACTGGATGGAAACTAATTAAGGAGAGAACGAACCTAGAACTAAGGAGAAATTTCCTGACAGAACAATTAATCAGTTGTCAATGCTCCAGCACTGGAAGTTTTTATGAAGAGATTGGATAACCATTTGTCTGAAATGATGTAGGGTTTCCTGCCTAAGCAGGGTCACCAATCTTTCGGACCTCAGGGATCACTAAATTCATAATTTTAAATCCCGAGGACAACTAATATGATTTTTTTAAAAAAGATAAATAGTATTTAGTGCAATATAAAAAATGCAAATAATTTTTCTGCAGACCACTAAAATTTTCTAGCAGACCATCAGTGGTCCACGCACCACCACTTGGTGACCGCTAGAGTAGAAGACCTCCAAAGTACTTTCCAACTCTGTTATTCTATTCTAAAACAGTCTGATCTCAGGAAATAGCTCTCACGTACCCCAAAACACCTTTTAGGAATTAGATTCAAATCCATAGTATACATATTGTAGTAGTAGTAGTAGTAGTTGTAGTAGTTGTTGTACAGTAGTTATATTACTGCCAATAGGTAAATCATTATATCAAAAGCTGAGTTATGTGTTATCCCTGTAGAGATGTTTCACTTGCATGATGAATTCAAAGATATTGGATTTCCCTCTAAGACACCCTTTCATTAAGATATCAATTCTATAAGCTTTATGTGTTCAGTAGCATCTTGCTTGGTAAGTTTCCAAAAGTGGGGGATGAGATCACACAATTGCTTTCCTTCATTCCTGCTTGAGCTGAAAAAGGATTATTGCTATACAAATGTAAATCCTTTTCTCCGAGAATTAGTAACATAATCTGTCATATTACAAAAAATGTCAGAGGACAAAAAAGAATGATAAAACATGAATAAATGGGATGTTTTAGAAAGATTTAACAATAGGAATAAATGAGAAAAGCTATGAGCTTTTTCCAGCAAATCTGGGTACCATACTTTTGCTTGTGAATAGGCTCCACTAAAGCTAGTGAAACGTTTATGTTAAGTTTCATAGGTTTGGGATGAGCAAATTAAATATTTAATTTTGCAGAAATAATTTGTAAATGGACAAGAAGAAAACATCTGGAAAGTAATTATGTGCATATGTATGTTGCAAATGGGTCCTATATAAACAGACAGCAAAGCATCTGTGCCAAGAAAAGAAATGATTTACAATCCAAAACTTCAAGTTATTCTAACATTTTGTTTCCATCCAGTTTCCCCAGGCAGACAATCTGTTAAATTTCTACTAATTTCAGCATCAATTTCTCAGCTATATATGCCAGTTTTAGTACTGTTACATTGATATTTACTAATTTAGAGATTAGTTCACACATATCAATCAATCAATTAATCAATTAATTAATCAATTCATTTATATTTCATATTTCTGAACTGCCCATCTCCCTCAAAGAGCAGCTCCTATGTGACCTATATATGAATGTTTTATTTTTAGGAGATAAAACAATCTCTTTGAGAGACTTAACAATTTATAAAAATATATATTTTGTATCTATGTTCTATCCTTCATCTACATACCTGAGAAATGTTTCAATAGATATTGTTCTTCATTGTTGTGTATATTCACTAGACAAGGTTTCAATTTGGAATTTCGTGAACAGGATGACTGATTGAAGGTAAGTGGGAAAATCAGGTGATATTCCTCCAGGGTTCCTATTTAACTCTGAATATCTGGCTTGGGTATCATACAGTATAAACAAGGTCTACCAGGGAAAGTAAAAATGGAAAACCAACAATAGTCCTTTGTATATAGCAAAAAGAGCCTTTTCAGTCATAGATTTAAGTAATTCTGCATATCACCACATGCATCTCTAAAAGAACAGCAGCCACAAAATTATTTCAGAACCGCTGTCAAATTCAGACATTGATCTTTCCTGATTTTTTTTTTAATTTTAGGATAATTGAGGCATTTTGGAATGCTTAGAATCTGAAGCCTAAAGTGTATTCAAAATAACTTTGAACATATGATCAGTGGAACATGAAATAATTAAGTCATCTTATTTTACCTCAAAAATATTCTTCACATGAAAACACTTTATAGTGACAACCTATTTCATTTCCTTAAAACTGAAATTCTTAAACAAAAACAAAAAAAACAAATATGCTGATAAAATTTATTCAAATTTGTTTCATAAGCCTTAGTTTTTTAAAGATTTGCTGTCAATAAGACACAGCAAATGATTCAAATTCAACTCTACAATTCATGCTGCTATTCTCCATTAATCTGCCACACAGAGATACTGTAATATACCATGTGTTACTCTATGCATGAACCATGTGTTACTCTATGCATGAATTTGTAGTAAACACAATGTTCTAACCTCAATATACAGTTTCAATCAATACAATCCAACAAGGAAAAAAGTACTTGATAGCAAAAAAGAGATTCAAGAGTGTTACAAGAATAAAAATATAACCTGGCTCCTACCATATTCAGAAACATACATTAAAAGAAGGGCCTCTTAATGAAGCGTTTAGAGCTTTACAATTGACTACGATTAAAGTAGCTGAATGATGCAAACATATTTTAAACGATTTCTAGAACTTTTAATCAACATGAAAGCTAATCTTTAAGAAAAACATTTGCACCAAGTCAACAAGGGAGAAAATATGAAATCTAAAAAGAATGTAAAAAGAAATAAACAACCCTCTTTTAATGTTTTGCAAATAAAGTGTTTATTGTGTCTTATAGTTTTATTATAGAGAATCAACATAAATATAAAACACACAATACTAAAGTTTAAAAATTTCTGACATACCGAACATTAAATTCAAAGACACCTGCCTAAAAGGAAATATGTGGGATTTAAAGAATTTAAATCAAAAAATATGCATATAAATCTTTTCTTGGAAATCAGAAATACTTTCTCATTTTCTTTTTATAATCGTATCTTCTAGTAGATTTTGAGGTATCAGCAATATATCTGTTTGTTTTCTCCACTCACAGGGATTTATACAAAGGATACTTTTTAAAAAAACTGGACTTAAACCTTGCCAGAGGTTTATCTGTATCAGTGAAGTTATAACTTCAGTGAGCAAAATAATCTTTTGAAATTAATGCTATGTTGTTGTCTGTTGCTTTTTAAGTCTCCTGTTTCCTTTTCTACATTTTGGAATAAACATGCGGGGCAATAAACTTTTCCTGGACTCTTATAGTTCATGATATCAATATTTCATTTCTAAAGAATACCACAAACCATTTCAGTTAAATGAAAAAGAACTAGGTAATATAGCATTTGTATGTGTATGTATTTTATATTGAATGTACTGAATAAATATATACTCAAAATATGCTCCTGACATCTAAACTATTCCATTATTGGATCAATAGATTTTATATTGATCTTCAGAACTTTGTTCTGATTTATACTTGAATATCTCTTGTTGTAAAAAAACTAGCTTTAAACTGAAAAGGGAATATATTCCTTATTATTATTTCCAGGTTAAAAGTTAGTTTTCCCTCTTGTTGGGTTCTTAGTTCCCGTGTGATTTTTTTGGTTTCTTCTTTTATTTAAGGTCCTACTTTTATCTTCCTTTTGTTTTCTGCTTTATTTAATTGTGATCTTTTCTTTGGTATGTATGCTGGTTTGCCTAAAATGTAGTCCTGACAATTCATTCTGAATTAACTCTGTATATACATGTTCTTTCACAGCCTACCCAGTGACTAGCTTAGTTCATGATAACAGTCCTGTGCCTTATAAAATACCTTATGAAAATCCAAATACTTAAAATAAATCAAGTCGGAAAGAAATAGCCAGTAGTTTTTAAGATGTTTGCTCAAAAGTATACTAGGGATAATTATGCTTTAAACATTTTGAGTGGCTGCATCATCCATTAACCATTTCATTAACCATTTATCTGTATGGAAATATTTAGTAAATATGGTGTTGCAGAATCCTAAATGGTTTTTAAGTATGTAAGAATATTTACTGTAACTTAAATTATGTTGTTCTTATATTTATTCTGTAAAGTTGTGACTAAAGAAAAGATACATGAGTAATTATCCCTCTCTTTTAGATTTAACTAACTGGATGGAAATGAGTTTCCATAAACTTGAATTTATGATACCCATTTATTGATTACTGAATGAACCTAGCATCCCTTTCCTAGACTAGCACACTTCTCTTTTCCTCACTTTTTTTCTCTTGTAATATTGGCTGGAAGAAATAGTTAGGAAGGTTTTGCCTAACATTTTGGGTTCAAATGTTTAGTCATGTTATCCAAATTAATGAACAGTAATTAATGTTCAAGTATAATTTGGGTTATGAAATCATAGTTCAACACTGGTGATTTCTTATTTTAGGGATATTCTTTACAAAAAACAATGACATAAATAAATAAAATGGCTACCAGAGAGTGCAGGGATGTTGTTGGTGATATCACCAAGAGAATAGAGGCAATTCTTGGCCTGCTGTTTTTATTTGGGATAATTCCTTCAATATATAGGCCAAGCCTTTCAGAAATTGAACACATGTGTTTTATTCCTCCTCCATCCAACTGCCAAAACTTCCCATGGGAAAAAGAAACACATCACTGAAAATTGATAATATAACCCCAATTTCAGTAATACAATATTGAGTGGTCAGGGACTACAAACATGGGGCTGGGTAACATTTGTACCAGCACAGTATATAGACAGCAAGTTGCCAAATTTTGTATTAAATTCATGATCACTTTCTGTTTAGAGATCTTTGTTTCCTTCTTCGGGCCTACTGAGAGTATTGTTAGAGTATAAATAGTCCTTGACTTACAACCATTCAACCATTTAAACTTACAAAGGCACTGAAAAAAAGCATGTATGATTGTTTTTCCCACTTATAACCATTGCAGCATTCCCACGGTCATATGATCAAAATTTTGATGCTTGGCAACGGGCTTGTACTTATGGAAGGTTGCAGTGTCCCAGGGTCATGGGATCACCTTTTGCAACTTTCTGACAAGCAACATCAACAGGGAAGCAAGATTTTCTTAACAACTACGTTACTAACTTAACAACTGCTATGATTCACTTAACAACTCTGGCAAGAAAGTTTGTAAAATGGGACACACCTCACTTAACAACTGTTTTGCCTAGCAATGGAAATTTTGATCTCAATTGTGGTTGTAAGTCGAGGTAAGTATAACTGCTGCTTATTTCCACCCCACCCCACCCCAAATAGTTCCCTTTCTCTAGCCAGGAGCATAGAATGGGAAGGTAGATGGGAGATGGCTAGGCTTGGAGACCTGATCTTCAAGACCTACACTGTTGTAGATTATTAACAATTTTCATTCCATTTTACAAACAATAGATTTTATAGAAATTGATTGGTTCATGATAACATTTTCCACAGTGCAATTTATAAAACTTTTCACAGTGTAATTTTAAACAAACTTTAAAATGTGATGACTGTAAAAAAGTCTCGTATGCTGGCTTATATAAGGTTGAAGATTCCAGCCAGAGGCCAAACTGGCAGGATGTTATAGAAGCAGTTCAATGCATCGGGAGAGCCCTGTATTTTGAAATGTTGTCTCATTCTTGATATTTGTCCAATTGTAGAATTATTTTCAAAACAACTAAGAAACTAGATTGCTAAAATGTTCCATGGACTCCCTTGAAATGTTTTAGTAGAATCATCTTCAAAATGCAGATATAGTGCCTTGAATGAAGGATCATACAAATCAGTCTCCGTTTTGCAATAAATGTATATAAACAATGTGAGTTAAATTCAGAATGATGTACTTGAATGGGGATATTGGGATTTCCTTGTTTAGACTGCTGTGAAATTTATGGCGTACATTTTTTTTCAGTGACCTGCGAAATCTACCATGCAAGCATATGTGTTTTTCATTAGATAACTTATCATAAAAGAAAAGGTGCTTCTGCAAAATCGCGTGTTTGCAAGATTTAGCAGTTCATAGTTTAAATAGTAGTTTTAGCATGAAACTGTCATTTGAAATGACTGCCCATGTGATAAATTTCTCTACTGACATTTGATGTTTAATAAAACTAATTTATATCTTTTTTTCAAAGCTATACAATTAAGAGTTGGTTTGTTTACTTATATTATCATCAGCTCTTTTCATACTTAAGTCACAATTTCTATTGGAAAAAACAAACTATTTATTTTGATAATTAATGTCAATATGCAGCAGACATGGGAACAGTTGAGCACATTTCAAATTCATCTATGTTAATAAAGTTGTTAAGATGTAAATGGTTACTCTGCACTTGGTTCAGATGCAGATGCAATGGGCTGAAGTGAGGTTGAATTCAACTCCAGCACAGGCACGTAGAATTATTGTACGTGTATATGTATTGTACATATTATTGCCTGCATATGCTGAGATGATCAGGATATGAGGGGTCCTTGGTGCTCTCTGAACTTGGTTGGGCTAAAGAATCTCTAAGACCGCCCCCCTCCCCCCCACACACAGACAGGCAAGACACCAGAATATAAACTGACAGCGAACAGCACTCCTCACTAGCACTGATGATGTTACTAAGTTAGGGTAAGGAAACGTCTGTAAGAAAACAAGCAACTCAGAGAGCATCAAGGAACCCTCATTTCAACCCTGAATGACAAATATTCTCCTTTAGTGATCAGGATAATTTAGCAAATGTATTTGTCATAATTGTGAAATTACAAGCCAGGCAAAATATGAAGTGTAAAAACATACAAAGTGGCCCAGTGTGAAGTATGTATGACGAATCAGTGATATTTTGGACATTCATATAATTTAAAAACAGAAATTGCTGTCTCTACTTTCAGGAAACATTTCTAAATATTTCTCCATCATCACACTTTCAAGGAACTTTGAAAACTGAACCACAGCTTTCCCAGAGTTCCCTATTGACCAAATATAAATCTTTGTTTCTTGAATAATTGTAATAAACTACACCAAACAATTTTTCATACTTAATGCTAGTTCATAATGTTAATTCTACTTCTCTAACTATGATCAGTTTGCTTAAAACTCTTCTGCACAGGAAAATTCTATGGCTGAAACCTAAAATTTTAGCAGCAAGTATACTTTGGACTCGCTGGAGAAGAGCCTAATGCTGGGAACAATTGTGGGCAAAAGAAGAATGGGACAACAGAGAATGAGGTGGCTGGATGGAGTCACTGAAGCAGTCGGCATGAGATTAAATGGGCTCTGGGAGATGGTAGAGGACAGGAACTGTCTATGGGATCGCAATGGGTTGGATTTGACTTCACGACTAACAACAATACTTAGATCATGATTTTTCACTATGAAAATAAGCTCTAGCAAACCTCTATATCAAATGTGTCTTTCTTTCTTTCCTTTTGCAAACCAAGGGAACCCTGAAAGCATCTATTTCTGGCTATAAGCTACATACAATTCTAAACAAGGGAATCTATGAGTTGTTTGTGGTTCCAAAATAAGTCATCATCAAAATAATCATACTAGCATCTTAATTAGTTTCAAAACAGTACATTTCTCCAAAACTGCTTTACTTGATTTTGCATGTGTGAATTGATTCACAATAGCTTGGCATTTTATGTGCAAAGAGACTGAAGTTGGATATGATAGGAAATTGTACTCTATTTTAAAGCCGGAAATGAATGCTTCTGTCTCAAGAGAATAGGTGGAGAGAAAGGTGAGGGTGAGCCTAACTCTTACTGCAATATTATTTCCTGTTTCATGCAAATTTTATCTTTTAATCTCAGATGGAGACTTGAAAATCTGGTGATTAATTGTTAGCATACTGGAAGTGATGTCTTTCCATACAGGTCTGTGGACCAAAAAGTTTCGTAACTTTTAAGAATGCTCTCCATTATGCATAATTCATATTGCCAAGGTTAATCTCATCTGACCTATTTGGGGAAGCCTGTTTCAGGATTTGCCTGATAAGGCTGCCTCTATAACTTAACATTCTAAACAGATGATCATGTTATGTATAGCGAAGACAAATGGAATGCCTATTACCATGGGAACACTCTTCCAAACAAACTAATGGTACCCACCCATGTTTTAATGTATTCCATTTTTTTTGGATCTAAGGTGTGCTTTTTTCAGATGTGAGCTTCTATAAGCAATGTCTCAACATGGAATAACTTCTTTCATGTAGAGTTGTGGGTGGCTGAAGAAGGAAAGTTGGCACACTTTCAAACAAAGTCTGCAGAGTTTATTTAAGTTCACATTTAAACTGCTAAAATCCTTTCTTTGAAGGATGTTGCTCTGACCCAAACTATTTGGTCCAACAAAAAATATCATTTAATACATGAGGCTCTTATCACTAAAAAGGGATTAAGTCACTTTCTGTTCCCATGTCAAAGCTCCAGTTGTTCTGCTTTCAACTCCAGATGCACATAATGAAGTTTTCTCAATAATGATACAGAAACCTTTTCTTCTGAAATGCATCTGAAGATGCTAACATATTTCTGTATCTATGGTCAAGATCAAATAGAAAGAGTACATGACAATGTCTTCTCTTTGATAAAGTAGTAATTCTTTTCTTCCCCTGATAATCAGCCAATGTTTATTTTTTGTACTACTTATAACAGCTCTTTCCGTTGTCCTTTGCTCAGCACTTTGTTCTTTGTTTAGAATTGTCAGACAACTCACTCATGCATCTCTAGTAAAAGAAACATTTACAAAGAAGAATAGTCATTCTTCAGAGCAAACAATGGTGCTCTGTTAGCAGCAAGCTTATGCCCCATGCATTTTCACTATACTCTGATTCTTACTAGAGAACAACTCTATAATGTTATTCTACTGTCTTATGGAACCATCTTACAAACATTGTTCAGATGCAACCAAAATTATGTTTAGCAAGACATGTGGTTATAATATTTAATGAATGCTGTAAACCATGTAATACTTTTTCAGAAGTATTTTAAGGGATCAGGGAATATATGAATGAATTTTCTTTTAATTCAAAGAAAAGTACTTTTAAATTTTAAATTAACTCCTTTTAAATTTATTTTAAAAAATATTAGATTCACTAGCAAGGGAGTTACATTGAAAAGCATGTTTTCTTGCCTTTTTATAGCTCCAGGTGGTTAATTTTCCCCTCTGCTAGATTTAGTCCATGTCAAAGAAAAAATAGTTAAAGAGCAGAAATTTAGGGCCCTATCAGAATAATCCCAGCTATGAATTGTGAAGTGCATGTTTTTCTGCATCTAAGTTTAATTCTTCTGATCTAGTAATAATAGTAGAGCACAATTGAGATTGTTAATTCATATTGAAAGAAAAGAAATCCAGTTAATATAAAAAAGAATAGATATATAATTCTGTTAGAAAGGTGTTTACACACTAAATGTAAAAGAAGAGGGGGAGGTGTAATTTGCATGTAAACATTTTATAGTTTCTCATATTGTAAAACCATTCATTCATTCATTCATTCATTCATTCATTCATTCATTCATTCATTCATTCATTCATTCATTCATTCTCTTGCTCATTCATTGTGTTGGTCACTTATTATCTTGTCATGAAAAACATTTTTTTATAAAGCAACTATTCCCTCCCCAGAAGACAATAAATGCAAGTATTGTTGAGTATCTGTCTTCTTCCTCCAATCAGGTACATAGTTGTGGGGTGGGCAATTTTAACCAGGAAAACTATTAAAATTGGAAGAGGAAACAATCATTTGTTAATACTCATGTACCAAGTCTGCAATTCCTATCTATATGAATCATTTGTGATTTTTCCCCACTACCACGTCCCAGTTGTTACTTTAAAATGTGAAATACTCGATTTACAGCTCTTCCACAGCACATCCAATTTAAGTCTCACTTTCATAATTTAGTTAAAAGGAAAATAAACTCAGTGTTTTGAGAGGAAAGAAACCTGTTTGGATGTATACTTTGAAACCACCTTGCTGATAATATTGTATCAGTTGAACTGTTTTGACTTCTTTTTTTTTTGGTGCGGGTCAAGATACCAGTTGTTATTTAAAGACCTCTGAGCAGGATATCTGAAAACACAGTTAAATGTTCTATGAATACATCCATAGTTACATGATTTGTAAGATATCTTGTCTAATTGATAGTTTTTTCTCCTAAGCATAAAAGGTAGTCAAAACCATTTAATTTCAAATATCTGTTGCAAAAATTTGAATGTAATTACCAGTACTTCTATTCATTTATCACTGAAGGTGGCATTTCTGTTATTCTTAATTTGTTTATTATATTATTGTTTTGTTTATAAAACTCAAGGACCTAGTTTTATTGAAACTGAAATAGTTTAATTAAATATAATGTCTGCAATGCTGTTGAGCAGGAGATGACTCCCCAATCATTATTCTAGCTGGATTTAAATACTTAATTATATCATGCTATTTACAGCATTGTAAGCATTAGGGAGATATTTACCCTGTAATTCCTACAATGGACTAACCATTTGGAGACATTTGTCATGTTCATCTTAGAAGGCTGTAGTCTTAAATCAGCATCATGGGATTCAAGCAAGGTAATTCACCTTAGCTTCCAATTGCGGAGTTCTATTAAATCCTTCATGATGTACAAGTTTTGCTCTGGATGTTGTCTGCCTAGCCTTTTCAGGATTGTGATATACCAAGTAACGATGAAGGTATAAACAGTAGTTCTTCCAATGTTGTATTTTCAATATATATTTATTATTCATCTACTTCATCCTGGGAAGAACAGCTTACATATTATCAGGAACCTCCTTTGGAAATGTTGTAACAATCATTTTAGGGGTGTTGACAGAACAACTTGTATAAGAGGATCAATTTAATGCCTGAAAGTTTTATTACACAGCCATGAATCCTTCTCAAATTGAGGAGTTACCCAATTAGATCCATATTTGATTCCCAGGTTCTAGTTGCTAAATCCTGTTCTACTATATTCTCCTCTTTTGTTCCTGTTCTAAATATTTTGTTTCCGGTTTCATAAAGACATTTCTGTTTTAATTCCATTCAATGCAGTTTTCATTTTCATTATATTCTGTAAAATATATATTCAACTGTGGTATTCTGTGACCAATCTGCTTACTAATGGAAATAAACTCTAACCATTACTAAAATGAAATGGATCTTGTAGTAGATCTTTCAGTATCTTGTAACTGAGAAAATGAGGTTTTAAAAGTGCTATAATTCTTCTCTTTTTATCACCAGAATAGATTATGTCATAAAACTATCAAAGATTATGTGAATTTAAATACTTAATTTCTACTTTGTATTTGATCAGATTCAAAAGTAAACACTCTATTTATACAGGTAGTTCTCGACTTACGGCCACAATTGAGCCCAAAATTTAGGTTGCTAAGTAAGAAATTTGTTAAGTGAGTCACTTTTTTCAGTGCTGTTGCAACTTTGAACAGTCATGAATGAACTATTGTAAATTGAGACTACCTGTACTTAATCTTTCATTTTTCTTAGATATATGCTTCATTGTACTTTTATGTTTAAATGGTTGGTTACTCATGGCTGCTTTATTTATTTATATTATTTTTAATACAATCTAAAATACTACTTTATATGTGATTCGCTATCTTTATAGTGAACGGATAGAATTATTATTATTATTACTCCTTATAATAGCAATCAGATGCCTGTTCAACCTGGTATAAAAACAGCTTTTTTCATCTGGAAGCCTTTTGGTATTAATAGACAAGCATCCATACATACGAAGATTTTCCCAATGATTCAGTGCCATATAAAATATAATTGATGGTATTACTCTTTGGACAGGAATATTCCCCGAAGAGGAACCACAAATTACATTGTTTTCAGAATTATTTATTTACCCAACTATTGTTGCTTAGTTACAAGCAGACTTTTACTAGCATGCTAAAAATGACAAAGTGATTTATTTACAGGAAGTAACAGTGTGGAAATGAGAGAGTAAGATGGTTAACAGAACCACAATTGTTTTTCCCATGAGCTTTTTACCACATAGGTAAAGCACAAATGAAACCAAGAATAGGAATATGTCAGGCAGCAATTTACCAGCAAATTGGGAATATAATGGCCATTTAAGCACCTCTATATCTCTTTCTAAAACTAAATGAAATCTACCTATCTATAGGTATCTGCTGGTGGGGGAAAGGGGAGGGGAGAGGTAATTGCTTACTTTGAGTACTGAAATTATCAATTTATGTCAGATTTTAATTGGATTGATACACTCCTCAAAGATAATAAAATAATAAAATAGAGGTACTAATATAAGAAATGATGATATTAGTTTCAGATGTTCTAGTTAATAATTCCATGTAATTTAGGTAACTCACTTTAGTGCAATGTCTTGAAAATCCCATCATGCACCATATTTAATGTTTTATCATTAATTGATAGGGCAACAACAATAACTTCTAAGGGGATTTTAAATGACATTTTCCCCCTAGCAATTTGAACTCCTGGAATGCGTTGTCTCTAAAATGGTATTGTGATTTGAACGGAAGGGAGGCAGGGAAGGAAAACTATAATTTGTACAAATTGTACAAATTCATTCCATTCATGATTTATTTCAATGACAGTACAGTAGCTGCAAAGTTTTTGTATCCACTAAATCATCCACAGACAAGCTTATAGTTCCTCTATCTAAAATTATGCCATGGTGTTTTCTCATCTTTTTCTTTTCTCAAGAGCATAATAATTCTTTTCACATTTTTAATGCATTCCATTAAATTCAACTGTGGTTTTATGCACCAAATGCTGCTTTGTCTTCCAAAAAAAGATTCACTATTTATATCATGAATTTTGTTTAATTTTTATCTTTTTCATGGAAAAATTAAGCTTAACCACTGAAATTCAATTAGTTTAGCGCATTAAAAAAAAATTAAAACAGTTTAGGTTTATATCTCCTAATCCTTTCAAACAAAGCTTTTGTGCTAGAAGGGTGGTTTTTTGGGGGGAGAGGGGAAGTAAAAAAAACCCCCTGCCATTCTTGTGATTTTCAAACACAATAATAGAACATATTCTTAAAACTTGCTGACCCTTCCTTAGTTTTCTATGCAGCTATTGTTTTAGTTATCTCAAACTAAAACCTATCATAGCTTTTCTCTTCACTGTCCAGGTCTGCTATTTCCTGTTTCTAGATTTCTCAGTCTCTCCCTCATTCTGTCATTGTCCAATAAATATTCTAAAGAATAGAAGTGTCCAGCCAGCGAAAACCTTTGTCACTGGCTTCAAGTTATTCATAACCAGCTCTCCTTATGGCAGAGTGAGACCAAATCAAAGCTGCAGATATGATAGATTCTTTATCTACCAGTCAACTATCAGGGCTAACATAATAAAATACTGGCTATATCCAAATGACCATTAGTGGCCAGCAAAGAGTTAGAATTTGCAGTATTTCTTGCCATCTTCTGGCTGCTTGGATTTTTGCAATGGAGATATGATAAGTTCCCTTTTTTTAGCTGCCTTCAAATCAGTTTTGATTATTGCTGATTGCTTGGACTAGTCCATGAAGTTCTCTTGTCAAGATTTTAGAAGTGGTTAGACATTGCCTTTTTCTTGGGCTGAAAGAGGATGATTGGCCCAAGGCCACCCAGCGGTCTTTGTGCCTAAGGCAGGGCTACAATTCATGGGCTCCTGGTGATTAGCCTGATGCCTTAACTATGATTTTCATAGGCGTAATGTTGTATGTATATTTTGCTGCCATTGCTTAGTGGACAGAATAAATAATACGGGATTTCATCAGTGTAATGGCAATACAAATAAATGAATGCAGGGCAGCTATTTCAACAGTTCAGCAGGGAAGCCAATTTACTCAGACAAATAATAGATTTATCTGGAATTGTTAAATGAGGTTAGTCGGGATGCTCCAACTTCGCATATTGAGCAGAGGGTTAAATTTGATGGTCTAGATCCGTGATGGCGAACCTATGGCACACATGCCACAGGTGGCACGTGGAGCCATATAGGTGGGCACGTGAGAGTTGCCCCAGCTCAGCTGCAGCGTGCATGTGCACACCGGTCAGCTGATTTTTAGACCTTCCGGGCCCACCAGAAGTCAGGAAACACGCTGTTTCCGGCCTCTGGAGGCCCTCCGGGGGGATGGGGGATGCCCTCTCCAGGCTTCTAGAAAGCCTCTGGAGGTTGGGGAGGGTGAAAAACGGGCCTACCAGGCCCATTGTGCCATCACATCCCAAGAGCGGGGGGAGTGCAGGACATGTGTGGTGGGCACAGGGGGGGCATTGAATTATGGGTGTGGGTACACATGCATGTGACCCGCGCTCCCCCCTCTTTTGGCATACGTCGGCAAAAAGGTTAGCCATCACTGGTCTAGATTTTATGATACAATGAATGAATGAATGGAATGAAATGAAATAAGGAAATGAAATGGAGTGAGTGAGTGAGTTAGTGAGATTTGGGCCAAGGTAAATGAAGAGAAATCACAAAAGGAATCCCGAGTAAAAAGAATGTAAAAAGAAAGCAAATATTCCGTACTTTTATAAATACCATATGGTTGTGTTTTGACTAAAAGTCTATAAAAGAAAAAAACCTAAGATAATTTATATTAATTATCTCTTTTCTTCAGTGGCCTGAAGATTATTATGTACTTTAGGGGAGTGATGAGCATTTCACTCTCCTCTCCCATAAGACTACATATTTTCAAACTAATAATAATTGCCAATATTTACCCCTTTAAAATGTTTAGAACACTTTATATACACATATTATTATTATTGTAACTACAAGATAAATATTAGAATCAATAGAAAAGAATAGAGAGCTGAGGTGGCGCAGTAGTTAGAGTGCAGTACTGCAGGCTACTTTAGCTGACTGCTAGCTGCAGTTCAGCAGATCGAATCTCACCGGCTCAAGGTTGAGTCATCCTTCCATCCCAAGGTGGGTAAAATGAGGACCCAGATTGTTGGGGGCAATAGGCTGACTCTGTAAACCGCTTAGAGACAGCTGTAAAAGCACTATGAAGCGCTATATAAGTCTAAGTGCTATTGCTATTGCTGGCAAACTCTGCCCACTGCCAGGAGTTCGATCCTGACCGGCTCAACGTTGAGTCATCCTTCCATCCTTCTTAGATGGGTAAAAAGAGGACCCAGATTGTTGGCAATAATCTGACTCTATAAACCGCTTAGAGAGGGCTGTAAAAGCACTATGAAGCGGTATATAAGTCTAAGTGCTATTGCTATTTGACATTTCTTCGTTAGACATTTTTTTAACCAACTGAAACATCCTTGAGCATAACTGACTAAAATCCAGTTGCTAAATTACTAGTGATGGTTTCTTGGCCCTTCTGACTGCTGCTGTAATTTTTTGGATTATTATTATTTTTTTACTGATATTTAGCTGGCATTCATTAACACACGCCTTTAATGGAAATAATTTGAGGTTACCAGTGATGAATGCAAAAATTGCCAGCCTGGCTTTGCACTAACCAAGGGCAACTTTGGGCCTCTCTGCTGATCTTCTGTAGCCAGAAATTAAAATTTCTCTCCTGTCTCCCAGAAATGCCAATGGGGAGTGACACAGAATGGTTGATGGTGTTTATGACCTGAGTATTTTGTATATGCTGTCTCTTTCTCTAGAAACACTGCAGCTGAATTATTTTCTTACTTGCCATAAATTGAACCGCAAAGAGCTTATGGAAAAATGCAAAAGTAAAATCAGGGAAAGAAGTAACACGTATGTTTAGAGTCTATATATTGTGGATGAATATACAAAACCTCACATGTATTTTTATATTATTTAAGAGCTTTTCTTCTGGGTTGGGGAGTCAAATGAATAAAAAAATGCAAGAGAGTTTTGCTGCCTGTATTTGTATTTTTGGGAACTATTCGAGTTTAAATTGTACACAATACATGTATTCTTAAATGCCCGAGATAGATGGAGAGAGAAAGAGAGAGAGAGAGAGAGGATAAATAGATAGATTAGATATAGATAGATTAGATATAAACCTTTCCCCCCAAAATAAGCCCAATCGGGATTTTGAGTGCATGGCAATAAGGCCAAGCATTTATTTCAGGTTTCAAAAAAATATAAGACAGGGTCTTATTTTTGGGGAAACATGGTAGATCGATAGTAGATGATAGATTAGATAGATGATAGCTAGCTAGCTAGATGATTGATTGATTGATAGATAGATAGATAGATAGATAGATAGATAGATGATAGATAGATAGATAGATAGATAGATAGATAGATAGATAGA
>JANHFK010002435.1:103005-123226 GCA_036250565.1 Sibynophis collaris | reverse complement strand
CTTAAAAACCCACGTTAAAAACCCAGAAACCTAATTACATTAAGAACCCTTGTTAAAAACCCAAGCGAGGAGATCATAAGGAGATGTTTCCAGTTATTATTCAAGGCCAGCCATTTTAAATAAGTGCGTCTTCAAGGCCCGGCGGAAGAGGTGTAGGTTTATAGTACATTTAAAAGTGTTATTTATAAAAAAAGGAGTTTGTTTGTTTATTTAATATGATATCCATTTCTATCCAAGCCACTATGGGTGACTTATAATACAATTAAAAATGTTATTTATATATTAAAAAAGTTATTTATAAAAATAAAAAGTGGGGAAAATATCTAAAAGGACCCATTGAACATTGGCTCTAAAGAAAGCAGGAACTGAAATGAAAACCTGCTACACAGGAAGTCAACAGCAGTATAGCATAACTATATAACTATAGTATAACTATAGTATAGCATAACTATTGTTGAACTTAGACAGGGGACACTCAAGTTTTATAATCCACCCTCTGCCATGGGATTTCCCTGGATGATTTCCCTGGGCCAGTCACTCAACTCAGCAGTCTAGCCCATTGTTATTATGGGGAAAAAAACAGGAAGGAAGATTTACAATGTATGCCACCTTGAGTTCTCAAAAAAAGACATGTAAATCTAAAGCATAGTAGTGTACACAAATGCATAGTGTACAAATATGCATAGTGTGCACACATGCATAAACACAAGCCAACATACATACAATTGCTTTCAAATGAAGTCAAGACAAATTTACAGTGTATGAATTTACATATTTTAATAATGATACATTCATATTATAAATAATGATACATTCAAAATATTTAAATATCTATTATTATGAAATATAGTTCTCTAGCTGGGACATGTGAATTTATCACATTCAGATCTACCCATAGTACTCACATTGCAAAAACAAAGAAAGATTTATAGTTGATCCTTATTAATATGGAAATAAACACTGGATATATGCATGTTGATATTAGACATTTTTATACACTATCTTGGATACCATTACATCTCATTATGCCCAGTGTTCCAGATATTTGAAACTTAAATGAACAAAAATGGTATCCTGCATAATTAATCCCAGAAGTCAGTGTTTTATGCAATAAATACTATTATGAATCAAAACAAATTCCTGATCTATATCCATGGGTTTTTTTTCCTGATAGCAATATGGATGTAGTTTGACATTTCTTTTTCCCAGGATTTTTAAAATATTCCTATTTAATCTACAATCTGCTGCTGGCCTCTCAGCCAAGTATGAACATTCATGCTTAGTTTGTTAAGATCAGCCAAGAAAAAACTAGTTGCTGTCAGTTAACTATACAAATTCAATACATTAGTCACTAAATAAAATTCATCATACATTTTACAGTATCTAAATTCTTAGTGTGACATAGTGATTAATGTGCTGGACGAGAGGCAAAGAGAAGCCCTGGTTCAGAACCAACCTCAGCCTTAATTACTCAATGACTCTGGGTCAGTCACACTTTCTCAGCAACATCACATTAATTTTGTGGGATAAAAGAAAAGGAGATTCCTTTTAGGCTCCTGGAGGAAATGCAATGTACTTTGCTGAAATCAATGTTGCTTAAATTAGTTTGAAAGCAATCTAATTTCAGTAAAATTAGATTAAGAATAAACTGAACGTAACCTGTATTAAATATACTCAGAATGTAATAAATCATTAAGGAATTTTAGGAAGCAAATAATTATTAAGTTTTAACAAGTGAACCAGTAATGTATCTTTTTCCCTCTACTCTTCCCAAGTCAAGTCTGACACAAACCAACTTGTATAGCCCAGTTTCAACAAACATTCATCAAACAATTAAAATGATTAATCCACAATATTTTGGTATATTGTCTCATTGGTTGTAGGCCGGAACTGAATTTAGGGGTATTATCATCTTAGAACTGGATAAATGGTCTCTTTTTAGTATGACCCAATTAAATCTCTTACAGTGAAGCATTTTCACAGCATTTCTTTTAATATACTACTATAATAAATGGCAGTAACTACTAAACAAGTAATGCTAATATAAAAATGGCAACTAATTATTATTCCAAAGATCTTAAAATCGTGAGCATTTATGAAAGGAACAGAGGGAGGGAGAATCAAAGATGTTGGTAAAAATTATTGTATTGGAGATCGATGTGTTTTAGAAAACTTTTCCCAAGACCATTTTAAAAACAAATTCTATAGAGGCAAAAACACAAATATATACAATGGCTCTCACCACACATAAAATACTATTTGGTTGCTGACATAGATCACCTCATCTCTTCCCAATTCACCTTCTTTACATCATTTGACCAGGGGCACACATTATTGTACATAGTCATCACTATAAACTATCTCTATTCTGTGGCAAATTTCAATTGGAGAGACCTCTTTTGACAGTCAAAATTTCAATTGTGACACAGTACTTTAAGTATGGCGAAGAGTATTCACTACAGATTTCTCTTTCACAAATAACAGCAACACCACCTGTTCTCAGAGCAACTTCTCCCCAACTGAAATGAAGGAACAGATGCTAAAGAACATGTCAGAGCTTCTAAAGTGTCAGAAGTGCCATCTGTTGGTGATTTATAACATGGGAAGCATTACTTTTCATTCAAGATTCGTATTTCTTGTGCAGAGGGGGTTGTAAATAGCAACATGTAAGATGAAATATAATGTCTCTGTAAGCAATAACTTTGCAACCAAAACTTTCATTCCAAACCAAATTTAGAAGATGCTTCTCTCATTGCTGTATCTATTGCCAGAGTTAGTTTCCTAAGTGACCTAACACTTTGCTACATGATCATCAAAGCCATTGGTGATCATGGTTCTGTCAAGGCCATTGATCGTTAACTAATGATCATTGGTTCTGTCAAGGCCATTGAATTATTAAAATTATTTGCTTAATAAAATTATTAAGCAAAGTGTTAGGTCACTTAGGAAGCTAACACTGGCAATAGATATAGCAATGTTGATTTTGCCTATCCTTGGAATCAGCTCTCAATCCAGTGAAAATTGTGATATTCCAGAAGTTTTAAGATTCTCAAAAATGTGTGAGCTATTTAGGCCTGCTAAGGGTACAAAATATTGATCTCATATTACCTAAGTGATCTCTGCTTAGTCTTTTTGTGTAAAAGGCCATATAAAAGCCATTTATAATAATAATATACAAAATATATAATATACTGTACCCATGTACATAATATTTTGCATATTATTGTGAACTAACACAAAAGAAAAACTAAAGTAAATACCTTTAGTGTCTCTGTATTCAGGTCTTTGTTATTTTATTCAGAATATATTGCAATGAATAATAGGATGGAGAAAAAGTTCATTATGCACAGCACACTAATTTTATTTGAAGAGACTGCAAGTTAACTTTTTATGCTGCATGAAGCAATATACATAGATATAACCATAAATGAGAACAAAGAGAATATGGTTATGATAATAACAGTAGTTATTATAATGGACTATCAGGGTTCCTGTTTCATTTTTACAAAACAAAAGAGAATGAGAGAGAGAATGAAGGTCTATAATAAGCGTAAAGCAATTTATATTTAACTGTGCTCCTGATATAGGATTATAATCAAGCTGTAGGACTATAATCAAGGCCAGACAAGTCTAAAAGATATGGATTGCAATGTCAAACCTAAAGTTTTTTAATATAATTTTATTACAAGTATAGAACCATTTACATTTCTTTAACATTGGAGTTACAGTTCTGCAGTTTTAATTTTCAGTTAATAATAAATAATGATGTAGCATGGAGATACTTTTCCATGATCTTCACAAATTGTGCCCATTGATGATTCATCAGTGTTGAGGAACTGTGAACCTCCCATGTTTGTGTGAATCCCCATAAAAAGGAAAACGTAAGAAAGTTTTTGTAACTGGTAGATAGTTTTAAGAGTATAAAGATTTATTGCAAGCTTAAGTTCTTTACAAAAATCTGAGCTACTAACGGTCAAGGGAAATGAGCGGGAATTAACAAGGCATTCAAGGTGGACTGAACTTAGATCTCTTGCTGATGTTCAAGTACGCTAAAGAGAAGCCTTGGCTAGAATATTTCTCCTTGTCAAGTTAGATTTTCATTGAAAATAAATTTTTGATATGGCATTTAGTTACACGATTCATCCTTGGCATTCTGAACTGCTAGAGTACTTGGAGGCCTATGGCATATGTTTATTCTTAACATAAGATGTATGAATGTCAGATTCTAAAATGAAAAATGTTCAGGGCTCAAGTGTAATGGTAACCATTTCTATTCTCTTGCAAATTGCAAACCTTGACTTTGGGTGCCTAGTTTTTTTTTATAAACAATATTTTCTTAATATTATTTCTAATTTTCAATGGCATTTAACTGCTATTCAAAGTGGGTTTAGACATATAAAACTAAGAAAAGTCCAGCTGGATAGCAATTAATGAGAAAGCAAAACATTTTTTTCTCTAAACATTTTAAGACTAAAGAGAAACAATTACAGTATATAGTAATTAAGGGACAAAGAACAGCCACATCATTGGTTCCATGAGTTTCACAAATGTTTCTGAAATACATTGAATTATTACACAATTGTTTTATATTCAAATTTTCTATTTTGTTCTTATTTTTATTACTGAAAAGAAATCTTATATCACTTATTTTTTCCACAGCAGGAAAGAATTAAACGTGTCAGATATAATTAAATAGAAGGAAGAAAAAACCCAATGAATATTACAAAAATTGCTACATTTGTACAATTATAACATGTGTATGACATAATTATGGCTTCTACCAGATGCCTATGATTACAACCAAGACGTTAGTGAGTAATTTAAGAAGTTAATTTAGAAAGAAGAGTTTGTGGACAAAAATCCTTTGTATAGTTTCGTCTATAAAAACATTTGAAATGATCAAGAATGTAACTAGACAGCCAGCTAATGTTTTGTTTTAACATTATTATAATAAAGGCTATCTACTGACAAACAGAAATATTTCTTTGCAATATACTTTTGAATCACTTTTCCTAAACTTGACTTAGTGCACTGTGCAGTCTTTTTAATACAATCAAACTAAGATTATCTTTATTATTATGTGTCGGGAAACTGCCAGTTAGGCTGGAAGGATGAGTCAAAGGATAACCCTTTGGAATCGTTATGCAGCTGCAATTAGCATAAGCTAACCTTCCAAATCTTATCTGGTTGTTCCCAGGGGAGGTAAGCAGTCTGGAGAGATTCTTGTAACATAGGTAAAAGACAATAAAGTTGTTTATTTGAGCTATTTATGAATGGCTCTGATTGCTTGCACCTGACATTATATGGGATATATCTCCTGTAATATCTCTATATTTGTCCATTTCTTCCTAGCAATTATATCCCATAGATTCTGTTATATGATTAAATTTTGGCTGATAATTTTTCAAGTCAAATCAAAATTTAATTGTCTCATTTGTTCAATTCAATTAATTCTCAGCACAGTAGACAAAGATTTTGGCTATAATGTAGTAAAATCAAGGTGATAGCTTCATCTATTTATACTTCAACTTTTTTCCCCTTCTGTTCAATCATGTCCAATTCTTGGAAATGGCCTTCAAAAGTACCTGCAGTTTTCTTGCCAAGGTTTTTCAAAAGCAGTTTGCTGTTGTCTCCTACCTATGGCTGAGAGAAAGTGACTAGCCCAAGGTCACCCAGCTGGCTTTGTGCCTAAGGCAGGCCTAGAACTCACAATGTACTGGTTTCTAGCCTAATGCTTTTACCACTGTACTAAACTGGCTGTCATGCTTTGACTGATGATAGGTATATTACTATCCTTCAATTCAATTTGCAGTACAATATTATGGAGCTAAAATTGGATATTATAATGTATGCTGTTCTTCAGGGCACACCTACAACAAAAATCTGATTTTTCTGTCTTCATTTCAGAAGTCTTTATTTCCACTCCAATTGATGTGCCTGTCTGTCTGTCTGTCTCTCTCTCTCTCTCTCTCTCTATCTATCTATTTTGGGAGGAGGAATATGTGAGTTGTTCCAATTCTACAACAATTAGCAAGGAGGTATCTTAACACTGGCAGAGAAGTAGGCCAATGACAAACCAACTTTTAAGAGGATATATTACCAACAGATATATCTTACTGTGACATTACTATGACTGACATGATAGAAACAGCAACTACTATTGGAGTAGTTGGATGGCCTCTAGAGGAATGGAAAGCACTATCTTTTCACATTTTTTCTTTTGAAGGTAAATAACTTCAGTTTATATTGCTTCTTTAAGAGCACAGCTATTTTGGGTATCCCGTTTATATTCTTTGTTTTATGAAAATTACTAGTTTCTACCTGCTTCTAGCTAATGCAACAATGATTCCATTCTGCTTTTAAATTGCAACACGCAAAACCTATCTTCTACAAACTGCAAGTAGTGAGAACAAAGCATGATTATTCTTTAAATTTTGTAACTGAGTTTTCAGTACTCTTTTCCTAATGATAAGAAAGGACAATTGATGCACACTTGAATGAGACATAGTAGGAAGAAAATCATTCAGATATAACCTCTGTGGATCAATGATCTTAGCCGTTCATACCAGTGGTGAAATCCAATTTTTTTTACTACCAGTTCTGTGGGCGTGGCTTGGTGAGCATGATGTGGCTTGATGGGAGTGGCAGGGGAAGGATACTGCAAAATCTCCATTCCCACCCCACTCGAGAGGAAGGATATTGCAAAATCTCCATTCACACGCCACTCTGGGGCCAGCCAGAGATGGTATTTGCCGGTTCTCTGAACTGCTCAAAATTTCCGCTACCAGTTCTCCAGAACCTGCTGGATGTCACCCCTGCTTCATACTAATTTTTTATTACTTTAAGTGAAAAAATAATACATGTGTTAATATGCAGACCAATTACCAGTCTATATATAATTTACTTTGCATTTTAAGGTTTACAATACAATCTTCATAAATAGCAAATTATGTATAAAAATTAGTCAAACCATATCTTAAATTGTAGCTGATCACTTCTACAAATTCACCATCTCACTGAAAACATCACTACTGGCTTCTGTTGAGATACACAATGCCTTTCCTCTTTCTAAAGTATGAGAACTAACAACGCAGCTGTGCATCCCTACAAAGAAGTAAGTTCCACTGAATTTAATAGGGAAGTGATCATAGAATTGTAGATTCAGTGGACTTAGCAGTGAAGCTTTGAAAAGAGATCTGAATCAAGGTCCAGAACTCTAGCAATTATCCTGGATTGTCTTTGGGTGACTGGTTTTAGACATAATGGCTCTCATTCACACTACAGAATAAATTAGTAGAGACATTTGAAGTAAGTTCATTAGGCCTTTCCTCCGAGGAGTACCAACATCATTTACTCATGCAAATAAATTTTCTCTGTAAGTTATTTTGTTTCTCTTGCTGGTTTACATAAGCAAACAGACAAATATATGCTAGGAATTAATGTAATTAGTGAAGGAAAGTGGAAATCATGAAAATGAATTATATATATATATATGTACTTACATTCACATACACACATTCTCCCATTTCACATGAGAATTCAGCCTCAGAATTAAATAGCTTTACCTCTTAAATCATTTAGTCTCTGTGTGTATGAATGGGATAAAAAAACCTGTATCTAGAAAATGTATAAGAAAATAGACATTTGGGGGAAAAATATAACAGGGACTAACTGAATTGTTGAAATTAGTTAATGTATACCATATTTCCCAGGAAAATAAGACCCTGTCTTATATTTTTCTGAACCCTGAAATATGTAACTCCAGTGTTTAAAAGTAAACAGAATAAAGATAGGTAGGTAAAAGATTAGATAATCCATGAAAACTCCATTTATGACTTCAACTCTTCATATCCTGCACTGATTTAAACGAATTATGGTATAGTATTTCCAAGTTCAAGGATTTAGTCTGTATACCTCAGTAGATATATTCGTGAGACTTATTCTATTTTAAGCAATATATGGAGATATAACAGAATCATGAAGAATTGAAAACAGATTTTAAAAAACAATTAAACATGTAATAGAGGTATATATTTTCAATGCAATTTAATCCTAAACAAGTATGTAAAACATTGCTGACCGAAAACATCAGAAAGCACTTCAAAATTTCATATTCACATTTTCTTTAAGGAATTCCTATTAATTTGGAGACAAGTCAATATGCTAGTGCTGTTTCTATTACATGTAATATTAGAGAAAGTAAGCCCTCCTTTGCAAAAAATAATCATAAGTCTATACTTGGAATGGCTGTGTGTGTATTCTCATATGCCACCATTAAGTAACATTCAAAATGATCTACAACTGAGCATTCAGTGGGAATAAAACCAACACTTCCCAAGAATACTACTCTAATAGTGAGGGTCTCATTCTTACCAGTCCCAATGATGTTTCAATGATATTTCTTAAGAAAATACATAACAGATAAGAAATACATGTGTATGTAATCAACAGTGTTCTAAATATTTGCATCAGACACTTAGTAGAGAAACCCAATGCCCTTATGGTTAATAATATAAAATAAGAAATTATCCTTCCTCTTGTTTTCCTGAGTAGCTTAGTTGATGAATTTTGAAAGAAACCTAGTAACTTGTAGAACATTCTGGAAGTTTTGTATTGACCCTTATTTCTAGAGGCTTTTTTTTCCTCCTTTTCAAAGCATGTGTGAGCAAGCAGGTAGCACTTATCACCAACCCTTAAACCAAAGATATATTTTTAGATTATCGTATTGCAACCTCAATGTGATCCCAGAAGAAAATACAACAGCTTTTAAGGAGTTGCTGACCAATATTATATGAGTGCTTCTGTGTACTGCTAAGTACCCTTTTCCCTCTGAGCCTGAAATGTTACAGAGACCTACTAAAAATAATAATAATGTATTAAATAGAAAACATGTTCGGCTTTGTGCTTGGGGAAAAAAAAATCACCTCTCACCTAGAGTTACCAGACAACTGGAAAAAAGAAAAATGTCCTCCTTTTTTAATTTATATCTTTTATCTGGCAGGCATAGCCTTAAAATCAAATATTGTCTGGCTTTTTGAGTATCTTGTGTTTTTTGTTTGTTTGTTTTAGTTAGGACTGCTTTCACAACAATAGTCATTCAAACTTTTTTTGTATTATGACATTGTATATTGTCTGCTTTTTTCTTCTTTCCCTCATCTGTCAACAGTTTTGACAATCTAGAATTACATTATTTAGTTTATCTTCTTATTTCAGCAATGGCATCAAACCATTCCATCCATTTCTATTATTTGGAGTTTTTGTAATTGTTTCCAAATATGGTATAAAGGTAGCTGTGCTGGTGGAAGAAAAGTGCTTCTTGACTGCATGAATATTAATATTATAAGAATTGTATATTAATAAAGTTAAGGACATTTTAAAAAATATATTTTCTTGAAATAAATAGCAAAGGGCTCTTTAAAATATTGATTTCTGAAAGTTACAATTGAACCAAGAGTCTATATGAATTTGAAATGATTTTGAAATTAATTATAAGGATTCTTCTTGTGCAAAAGTGCTTTTGAATTCTTAAAAAACAAACAAAACCAAGACAAAACTTTGGGGATCAGACACTAGAGAGAACCAGAAGGAACTAAATTATTTTTATCCCACCTTTATGACTTTTATAAATCACTCAAGACTGCGAACATACCTTATATTCCTTCCTCCTCTTATTAAATTAAATAAAAATTAAAATAAAGGAGAAGAAAACTTAAATTTGAAATTACTAATACAGAATGGAGTAAAATACTTCAACACTGGATATACTGAGGGGTATTTGTGAGCTATGTTAATTTTAAGAATGTCATTATAGATGGACTATGTTTAAAATATATGGAAGAGAAGCAAGTTTTACTGAACAAAACTGGAACTGATTTGAATATGGATTTAAAAATAGCAGGCTACAAGAATGATATGGAGAAAGATCCTACACTAGATATACAAAGCTTCACAAGGCTGAATTATTCCCCCATGAAAGAAAGAAGTGTTGATGAAGCTCTCTAGAAGATTCATCTTGTTTCTCTGAGACTTCAGGCCTCAAACTGCCCATTTCTTTGGAACCTGCACCTCAGATGCCTGAGTTTGAAGATTAAACAACCCTAGAAGTCCATGAATTTGATGTATACAGAATAGTGAACAGCACTAGGATTTTTGAAGGGTAAATAGTTATTTGGAAGTTAAGACTTATTCTTAAAATGTTCCATGGGGAATTAACAAAGTGCATTTATTTACTGCTTTCAAATATGCTATAAGCCTTAAATAAAAGAAAGTTAGTTGCTGAAAACAAATTTCTTATATCCAGTTTACTCAAATAAATTCCTGAACATTGGTGTAAAGTCTGGTTATCCTTCATCGCTTTTCCTCAGGATTATTTATTTTTTTTCTATTGCATTTATTTATTTTAGAAAATGTATACTGTCACCTTCTCGCACATGGCGACTCAAGGACATAATTATACACAAATATAAAAGCATCATATAAAAATAATAAAAGAAAATAATAAAATAATAAAAAATAATAAAATAATGGCCCCCACCATTCCAGCAACAACACATATTCATACAAGCCATTTAATAAGCTCCATCCTGCTCTGTGTTTCCTAGGTCCACTGGCAGAACCATGTCTTCAGCGCCTTCTGAAAATGTGTTAGAGTGGGGGCCAATCTAATCTCTGGGGGAATGATGTTCCAGAGAAAGGGAGCCACCATGGAGAAGGCCCTTCTTCTGGGTCCCATCAGATGTATCTCCCTAGGGATAGAACCCACAACATTCCTTGCCTTCCCGCTCTAATGGGTCGGGTAGATGTGACTGGCAAAAGATGGTCCCTCAGATAACTTGGTCCCAAGTCATGAAGGGCTTTAAAGGTGACATTGATCCTTTTGACTATCTCGCTCCCTTTCCATCATTCCATTTCCTGGGTTCCTGACCTTACCTTGAATACACTGCACAAGACAGTAACACTAGTTAAATTGGGCTTCACTGGTACCAAGAACAGCAAGACCTGTACTAACTGTAGTACAAGAACAGACAGACTTGCACAGTGATCCAAAAACAGTGAGTCATCTTGGAGCAGTGTCAATAGCCTGTCTAGACTATTTTTCCTTTCTTTTCTTTCTATTGAAACTAAAATCAACTGTCTGGCTTTGCCAGAAAGCTGATGTACTCATGCAAAGAACAATAAAATTAGTCTACCATATCTATCATAAAGTCTATATCTGGATGTCTATCTATCTAAATCTATGTCTGTACCTACCTACCTATCTGTCTATTTATCTGTTTCTCTGTTCTATAATTGTGCATGGGTTTTTTTCTTGCATAATATAATCTTTAATAAAAATATTGGGGGGAAATCTTGGAAATCAGCACAGACAATACAATTCTAACTGAGAATGCTCATTGACGTTAACTATGTTAGGAGATGATTCCATGAATGAATTAGTATAGTACCAAAAGCTAAATAAATAGATTCTGCAATAGAATTTCTGTCACTTTGATGATTTTTGATATATCTTGATGATTATATAACTAGAGCCAAACATATATCAAGCTTCACAAATTTTATAAATTAAATATCATAACTGACTTAATCCATCTGAACTGTAGAAAGTGATTTTCACTGTTTTCTGTAATCCCTGTCTCCATTTTAGCTGTGTATTGCACACTCTTATTTTTCTAACATATTCTTTGTAATGGATTTCACTTTCCAAATGCTTGCACTTAATTTCATCACAAATGTTATTTCATAGATAGGTACAGGAAATTTTGCTTTTACCTCTCAATATTTTACTACATTTCTGACCTTGCTCTCATTTTCTGAGTTTTTCCAAAAATCTTCGTTAATCCTTCAAATAAAGGAGTGAGAAAAATAAGAAAAATGTTTCATTATATTGTTAGGAATTAAATCAGCCAGATTTAGTCTACCAGAGTTTCTGTAAATTAAACTTTCTTTCATCAGCTATTTTGAAATGTAAATAGAAATCAGTGCTTGACCTTGCTTGAATCAGGTCTAACAACTGCTAATTTATTCTTTCATGTTTTATCTTAGGATATTTATATATCATACAAATGAACCCCACACATATAAACGCATAAGCTGGGGTTATTGTCTTTTTGTTGGCTCATAGCATAAATGAACAGGCATGTTACTTGCTCCTGAGTAATATAGGTAATCACTGACTTACATTCACAACTGAGACCAGAAATTCCCATTGCTAAGCAAAGCAATTGTAAAGGGAGACATGATAGGTGGTACCGGTTCGCTCTGGATCTTGCAAACCAGTAGCGTCACCAGGAGGCTCCGCCCACCTGCCCAGACGTCATCATGGACACTCTGCACATGCGCAGAAGCACCATGCACTAGCGAAGTGAGCACACACTCCCGTTGCAAACCGGTAGCGAAGGTAAGTGGAACCTACCCTAGACATGATGTGACAGCACTGCTTAGCAATGGCAATCACAGCATTCTCGGCTGCCATTGTTAAGTGGCAGGGTTGTAACAATCCAGGGTTGTTCAGTAGTGTGAGCCCTTACTCAGTGTCATGAGTAAGGAGTCTGGTGGAGTAGCTGGGGGTGAGGGAGGCCTTTGAGAGTAAGCAAGTTATATAATACAAAGCCATCCCCACTCTGGGAAGTCTCAGCTGCCCAGCCCAACAACATGGTGCAAAACTGTCACAACCCAGGAAGCCACCAGCCCTGCAGTACTTATGAATCCAAGAGCATTGAAAATCTTCCTACCTGCCTATCTCCCTCTGATCTACGCCTTTTTTGGCCATCCTGTACAGTGGTGGCAGCATGGGGCTGGGGTTAAAGGGGAAGTCTGAAGCCCTCAGTAATCTCAGCCAGCTACCTCCACCCCCAGGCCTTTACTTCATCCTCAGTACCACTACTGCCACTGAGAAAAACCATCTCAAGCATCACACTGCAGCCAACCATGCCACCATCACAGTACAAAGCCCCAGTTGTTTTGCACCAGGCTTTCTTCCTGAGGCTACCTCATGACATTCTTCAAGCTGTTTGCACCATTCCTTCTTCCAATTGCGTGCACAATTCTAGAAATTATTTGGAAAATTTCTGGTCTTTTTCAGGCATGTAAAAATGGGGTGTGTGATTTTAAGAAGAAAGGGCATTCGCAATTTGGAGAACAAGGTTCTCTGAAAGTACTTGGCTCCTCCCATTCTCCAGGTTTTTGAAGATCTTGTGGCACACCTGGTAATGGGGGCAACTTTACAACTGGGGCTTTGCACAATGATGTTGTATTGTTGTTTACTGGAAATAATTTCAAAATAGGAAAATGAGAGCAATAGCTAAAATTGGGCCCATTTATAAATTATGAAACATAGTTTTAAGATGGAGAACAAATTAGTTCAAGTTCAACTGAAAAAGAATTAACAATTTTCTCAGTATGGGCCGTCAAGAAATGAAATAAACCAATTGGTTTAGAAAACTAACTTGCTCCAAAACCTGTTTCTTTAAAAAACCAAAAAAAACCACCAATGTTTAACAATTTTATTTTGTTGCCAGACTTCAATTTTCTCACTAGAGAGAATATAAATTTGTATAGCTCCATTAATGGGCAAAAATCATGCTGCCTATATTTATTTCGCAAAACAAACAAAACAAAACCCCCATACAAGTTTGCTATACTCCCTTGCAAAACTCTTTCACAAACTGCCTAGAAACTTTGGCAGTCTAGCATGAACAAACACATACCAATTGCCTGTGGTTCAGTTTAATAGCACTGAAATGTCAGTATGAGGACCACATTTATTTTTTGATGCAGTAAATTAAAAATGTAATTTAGAGAGACATCTAAAATATAATGAATTACATTTCATAGTACTTATTTTGTTCTCATTGCACATGTTACTAACCAAGGGCTAAACTGCATCTTTGCATCCAAATCCTGAGTACAGAGATAAACTTCCAAACAGCATTTCCTACAGCAATGTAACATTACAGTATATGTAGAGAATATAAATTATTGCAAGCCTTTCCAATAAATATTAAAGCGAAAGGGCTAAAAGAGGAGGGTTATGTAATTTGCAGTTACACGACCTCGAACTTTAGTTTTATGATGACTGCACTCATTTATTTCACTCGTTCTCCACTATAAGCATACAACAAGAACTCCTTGCAATACCATACTCTCACATAAGTACAATGCACTTCCAAATCAGCTTGTATGATCACTAAATTCATTTTACATTAATTTAATCTACTTACATTATTTACATGAAGCTTTCAAATTCACGAACATGGTATTTAAAAAATTAACCATTCTCCCCAAACTTTGAGACATTTCTATATTTTCCATGCATGTTTACATATATATTGATATATTATGAACAAAGTGTTGATCTCCGAGTGGTCAACAATATTCTCATCATATCTGTCAGCAACTCTTTAATGGATCCATACCCTTTCTGGAGTCTCATAACAGCTATTTGGGCCCAGAAAAATACTTGTAGCTTGTTAAAAGATGTTTTTATTTAATATAAGAACTAAGACACATGTCAGATCAACCCCTCCCACCCCAGATACATATAGCAACCACTCTCTTGGGTTTTTGAAGGGCCTTGACATCTGGCTCTCTCGGTTCATGTGCTTGTGGAGCCTATTAATGTTTTTTATTGCCACACTTGTTTTTTTTTCCACTGGAACCAAACATTTTATTTCATGTTTTTAATTCTTTAATTCTATATTTGAATGTTGCAAGTCATCCACAGTCTGTTGGAGTGGATGGCCATAATCAATTTAATTAATAATAATAATTGAGAAAGACTCAATAGGTGGATAAAAATTTCAAATCCAGTCTGAACATCTGGCTGACTGTGCAACAAAACATAACAACAACAACAATTACAACAAGCAGACCACTAGTCCTCCCAGAATCTGAGATTAGGACCTACTAATATAAATTATATAAGAATTAAACAAAGAAGTCTTCTTGGGCAATCTTTATATCTAAACCTTTCTAAAATCAGAACCATCCACTCCCATTTTATACTATCCATTTTGAATGTCTTTAACTCCATTTATACAACATGCTAAACTAAATCAAGTAGGGTACTGTGATTCATGGTAAGCGAACCAAGTCTGTAACAGGAGTTAAAAAGATTATTTCAGCCCTTACAAATTTAGAGACAGTTTAAGCATTGGACGAATTAGGATGGGGGATAGCTTTCAGTGACTTTGATCGTGGTGGTGCTGACCTCAATTATACCATAGTGGATTTTTTTGGGGGGAGAATGTTGTTTGGAAAGCAAACATTAATAAAAAGGATGCCATTTTGGTATCTGTAAATTCATCAAAAGTAGTCATTGTTCAATTGAAAATTTTGGAAGATGGCAGAATTTTTTTCCAGCACAGTTCCTAAGTGGGTTAAGCCTGCCATTTGAAAGTTTATAGCTTTCAACATAAGCTCTGTGTTGTGAAGAAAATATAAATATTGATGGAGCATTCTGTGTCAGAGGAATCTGACCTGAGTAATGATTAATGAAGCAGGTTTTAAAAGTATAACAGAAATGATACTTATTTATAGTAATAAACAAAGCCTAGTATTTAGCTAGCTGAATTCTACAAGGAGAATCAATCATTATGTGTTCTGTGTGTGTTTCTCTGGAAGAAAAGGAAGACATCTGAGATTTGCACTCTTAGATAAGAAGTAGAGAGACAGACAAAGAGGGGTCACAAAGTAAATCTTTAATTCTCTATCTAAATCCCACTACCCTCTTTGTTGTTAGGTCATGGCTAAGGAGTTATATAGAAATTAAATGTTGGAGTTTACTATCTGGGGAGGGAAGAAAGATCTCTTTCTCTCACAGAGAGAGAGAGAGAGAGAGAGCAAGCATGAAGATGATTCTTAAAGGATTGTTGGTGATTCTTTCACTATTGGTCTAAGTGGCATTGAAGTATAGGAAGACAGGGAGGCATGGTACAGGGTGGGAGATGAAGTGGAAGGAAAGTAATTTTTCAATCGGGGAAAGTAGAATGGGAGAATCACATTAATGAAAAAAGAATATTAATGTTAAAATATGCCTAAAGTTACAAGTAAAAGCCAGTTTGGTCTAGTAATTAAGACACCAGGCTAGAAACCAGGAGATTGTGAGTAACAAATAGCAAAACAATTGAGAATAAATAAAAGACTTTTATATTGACCTCAGAACCAGGAAGGCAAAGGCATTCCCAACTTGACAATATATCATGAAGTAACATAGTTATGGCATATTATTCCATTTATTGTGGAAGACTCTTCTAAACCATGGATCCAAATTATATTAGAGCCAAAACATTTTATAAGTCAATGTTTTTATCCAAAATATTTTTAGAGTGAGTCAGATAGAAAATATTTTAACTAAAACAATGCTTCAAATCTGAAAGAGTAAATATATAATTTATATATAAATTATATAAATATATAATTTAAATATATGATTTATATATAAATTATATTATAATTTATTTATGGCTAATATGACTATTGTGTAAAAATATATATGGACATTGCATTGTTAATTGTCTTGAAAATCAAATTCTTGGAAAATCAAAAGCTAGTGATGTGGATTTTGGAACAGAATGTATGATTTCTCTCCATGAGCTTAGTCTGCTTTTCAGCACGTATTCAAAATGGGACATGAATTATTCTTTTCATTTTCAGTTATTATAGCTTGTCTTGTGCCATAGCAATTGTGGATGTTTGGACTACATGAATTCTGACTGGCTACTTCATTGCTGACTTCTTAGCTTTTGTCTGTGAGTGTTGTCTTCTATAGTTTCCATTATCCCATCTGATTCCCATTGTGTAGAGAACATTCAAACCTTTTATCAATTTTGGCCAAAAGCTTGTGCACCTGGCTAAGTGGCTGCTTGCCCTGAATTTCTGACTGAAAAATTCCTTGCTGATTTCCCATCTCGATGCCCTATGGCCGTCTGCTTTCTGACTATACCACGGCTAAAATCATTTTTTTCAGAGATTCATCCTCTCCATTCCTGGCAAAATATTCTTAGTCCCTTTATTCCTTTCCATTTCTTCCATTCTATTGTATTTCTACAAGTTCAACTATTCAATTCTATATAATATTTTTTTAAAATCATACTTGTCTTTATGATTTCAGTAATCTCCTTTCTATTTACATCAGATGTAGGATATAGCTAATAAAAGTATACAGACTAAGACTAATAAATCTAGAACCAAAAGGTTGCATCTGGAAATAGCCATAAGTGGTACAGATTTCTTTAGAATAATCCAACACAATTCAATACAGTCCACTTGGAAAAGGACAGGATTTATCAATCTAATTGTAACTTTTGAATAATGATTATACAACATATATTTCTTCTTCTTCAAAAACACGTGGGAGGGATTATGGAAATAATTAGATAAGGGGGGCATTTACGTTTTTCTGCTTTTCTTGACTTTCTAGTCCTGGACTGTTCATTTCTCAGATAGATCTGTCTCCAATTATGAATTCATTTTCGATTAGGGTTTATTTTAATTATTGGTTTTATTATCTGAATTCTAATTTAGTCATAAATTATCTTGTTGAACAAATTAATTTCCTCTGCTGACAATACTGTTGGATCATAATTAAAAGTAACAATTGACATTAAAACATACAGTAAAAAATGAAATAAAAATTGTTTTGCATACTCTGAAAAAAGATGCTTTTATGTCAAACATTAGTTAGTAAAATTCATATTCCAAAATTCCAAAATGTGGGAAAAAATAGAAGCAGCAGAAATTATAATGATGAAAATGAATATGAGCAGAGAAACATTTTAATTTATTGTTTATATATACTTCTTAATGTAATTTCAGTGAAGTTGATTATGAATCTATTCATTGGATGCCAGATCCAATTCTAAAGAGTTTATTACAGAGTGAACCATCAAAACTGATAGCAACACAGAAACAATTTGAGGATGAAATCTGTAATTCTCACTCAATAAAATGAAAAAAATGCATTGTAATTTTATTTTTATAACATTGCTTATGGGCAACTTTTTCAGAATGTAAGCAACAATTTGCAAGGCTTCCATTTAACAAAATGATTAGGCTTGATGTAATGTTGTTTGATGTGAGGAGAGGCAAACATCAAACGTCTGAAATCCTTCACACAAACTAACCCTCCCTTCATTTTACAAATTAAGATAATAATAGTAGGGGAAAGGATTCTCCAATTCTTGTTGGAAAGATGCAAAATGACCAACAAAAGAGGAAGACTAATTTACAAGATGCATATGGAAAAACTATTGCAAAAACTACTGCAAAGAACACAAAGTATAGCTCTTGCATAAAATCTATTATTTAAAATAGAGTAGCTCCCTGGGGAAAGTATATTTCAGCCAATATTTCAACCAATATTTTCCATAGTAAATTTCAAACAATGCATTATATGGATTTTGTACCATAAGGAAAATTACACCAACTTTTTCTAGATGGCAGTCACAATTCAATTGCCTACATTATCTTCTCTTATAGCTTATCCACCGTCTGGCTGTTCTGCTGCCAGAACAAATTGCTTCTGGACATGTCAGCTCTTTGAAGTAGGCCAAACCAAAAAACCGAACAGAACAGAACAGAATAATAGAATTGGAAGGGACCTTGGGGGTCTTCTAGTCCAACACACTGCTTAGACAGGAAACCCTATACCACTTCAGACAAATGGTTAACTAATCTTTTCTTAAAAACTTCCAGTCTTGGACCATTTACAACTTCTGGAGGCAAGTTGTTTCACTGATTAATTGTTCTAACTGTCAGGAAATTTCTTCTTAGTTCTAGGTTGGTTTTCTTCTTGACTAGTTTCCACCCATTGCTTCTTGTCCTGCCTTTAGGTGCTTTGGACAATAGCTTGACTGCCTCTTCTTTGTGGCAACCTCTGAGATATCAGAACACTGCTGTCATGTCACCCCAGTCCTTCTTTTCATAAGACTAGACATATCCAGTTCCAGCAACTGTTCTTTATATGTTTTAGCCTCCAGTCCCCTAATCATCTTTGTTGCTCTTCTTTGCATTCTTTCTAGAGTCTCCACATCTTTTTTACATTGTGGCGACCGAAAACAACAAAATCAGGGATGTGGAACCTGATGCTGTTTCATGAATTTAACTATAACTTTCTTACAGTTATTAAGTTACTAACACGGTTGTTAAGTGAATCTGGCTTCCCCATTGACTTTGCTTCTCAGAAGGTCGCAAAAGAAGATTCCACAACCCAGGATACTGTGACCGTCATAAATACATGCCAGTTGACAAGCATCCAAATTGTGATCATGGGATGCTACAACGGTCCCAAGTGTGAAAAACTGTCATAGGTTTTTCAGTGATGGTCACTAAATGAATGGTTGTAAGTTGGGGACTACCTGTAGATATTGGAACACTATGTTTTAGTTTCTAAGAGGTAGAAAGCACATGCCAGTTTACCTACCTCTCTTTGGGAAGGCCATTTTGTTCATTGACAAAATGAGTGACAGAAGTAAACCCTATATCAGTGAAAAGGCAAGAGGAGCCAGCTTGTTAGGAAGGCCCACTTTCTTATTAGTGCAAATGTTCTTTGATGTCTAATGGTGTTAAAGGTGGTCTGGAACTTGTTAGAGGTTTTGGTCCTTTAAAAAAAAATCAACATTTTGGGAGGTCTTACAGTGTGAGCAACGAGAAAACTAAATATCCATTCCAACTTTCCTTCTGGAATCTCATTTATGTCCAATTTATATTCCTCTGACATTGATTAAAGTAGCCTGTCCAACTGAAAAGGAGAAAGAGGACGATAAATATCTAATGAAAGCTAATAATATAGAACAATAGAAAATGGATTAGACTAACTTGTATGAGGCTGATTCATTAAACATTTCAAGAATACTGGCTGGGAATTGAGGAAGGCTGGAACAGCATAGGGAAGACTGAATTTAGAATTTATTAATAACATTTGAAAGGTTTTTTTTGAAGTTACTTAGTGAAATACATAACTACAGATAGTCCTTGAATTAGGATCACAACTGAGCCCAACATTTATGTTGTTATGCAAAACATTTATTAAGTGAGTTTTGCCCCATTTTATGACCTTTGTTAACACCTTTGTTAAGTGAATCACTGCAGTTTTTAAGTTAGTATCATGGTTGTTAAGTGAATCTGGTACATCACATCTTTATTTATTTATTTATTTTTATTTTAATTTGATTTATAGGCCGCCCTTCTCCGAAGACTCAGGGCGGCTTACAATGTGCTAAGC